>OZ001657.1:4905708-5169717 GCA_963924145.1 Pyrausta purpuralis | reverse complement strand
GGCGGCAAAAAATGGCCGATACACTTATATTAAATTACGACATTTGTGTTAATTTGTGTTGTACTTGTTAATAGTTTTGATTTATATCAAACTATTATATATCATTGTAATAAGCTTTTCTTGTAGAAAACAATAGTATATATTCCAAGTAACTATCACTAAGGTTTATTCATAAAACACATTAGAAACTCAGAATAATATTGTGGAAAGTAGTATTCCTTCAGTGTTTTACTTATTTCTCGACATTGGTTTACTTAATCTACTTTGAATTGACAAATGTGGTTACTCTAAGAATGTAGCTATTAAACCATATCAATATTTTTACTTGATTCTTATAGCTAGTATAACTATGATTTTTTTTGATACGGCTAGAAACTTCCGTCGATCCTAAAATTTTATGATATTTTTAAAAGGCCTAAATTGATAAAAAATATACGGAAATGCCTCGTTTTATTTATTTCTCTTACGTAAATTGAACCAATCTTCCTTTTAAAACATTAAAAATAACACGTCATCGATCTACTTTTCAAAATAAAAATATCTAAAGGCAGAAGTATGATCATTGCGGTACGATTTTGACATTCACAGCTCAATATGCTTATTCAGGTAGAATGAAACACAACAAACTCGACACTGTTTAAAAGCTTCATTCATTAGCTACAATTAAATCATCACTTGAGCCGACCCACTTCTGTAAACAAGTCGTAAAAACGGCATGTTTACGACCCGGGCTCGGCGCGCAGCGGGTGACGTAATCGATCATGCTACATGGCCCTTTTTTTTTCGCCGCGTCAAGCTTCTAAAGGTTAAGGAACTAATGTAACAGGTTAGCGATTGTAAGTAAATGACGAAACTAGCGTATAGGGGGTATTTGGACAATCTGGGCTGCCAAAAACAAAGTTTCTCAACTTTAATGGGGATAGACATAAAAAAAGTAAAACCCAACTACGACGAAAAACGACGCTGAAAAAGTATAAAACAAGATTATCAGAATACTCAACTGAAAAAAGTTGCTAATGTAGTTTCAAGTACATGTCAATAGACTAGAATGTCAAAAGTCAGTAGACTACCAAGATGTCTTCGTTGTAAATTGACAATAATGTCATATAATACTATTCTGAAGTATGCAATATTCACTATGTAGAGATAAATTTTCATGTTTGGAAAGGCGTAGTCACACGTTACATATACCTACCTACCGTAGCACTTTGACAACGTGTGACTGCGGTTTTCAAACATGAAAATTTATCTCTATATAGTGAACACAGTAGACTCTACCAAGATGCCGAAGGCACATGTCAACTGTGTCCATTTACTTGCAACTACATTAGCAACTTTGTTCAGTTCAGTATTCTAAAATCTTGTTTTAATTAAGTTTAAATCCCGACTCATACCGCGATGCAAGTGGTAGGTAGCGCCATCTATTGATTTTGCTTTGAACTTATATTGTAAACAAACCACTTGCTTTTTACTCAATTTATGTATTTTGTACAGATTGCAGATGACAATCAGCGGCAAGTGACACCACCACCATCTCCTTTAGCTAGTGCCAGTGCTCCGAGCGACGAATCTACAAATACGTAAGTTCTCTATAATGTTTTGAACAAATTGAAAAACTGACGAACTTACTCTTACCGTGCTGTACTTTTCTTTGGGCAGCAGCTTAACTTATAACGTCTGAAATAACTATCTGAATTAGACCTGTATTTTTTTTAAATTAAATTTTTCATCCCCAGATGTATTTGCAATAGATGCAGACGGGCGAGAACAAAAAGGATTTGAAACGGCATCTAAATGATGACTATGACTGCTGGTTACATTTTCGAATCTTAAAGTAAATTTTTCGCTCCGCTCGTCATTCAAGATTGCGTCCGTGCCGTAAGCCTAGCACTATACCTACTTTATGCCCTAGATAAACAGTCGAATATTATAGCACTGTGAGTAACAGTAGTAGATTATTCACAGCTTAGATTAGTCCTCAGGCTCAATCACTCTGATGGTAAGCGAGGCAAATGTTCTATGTCTTCCCTCACCTCGATGCTTTATTTGGGAAAACAAACAATAGGTTTTACTTCTTATATGTAAAGTAAAATAAAAATGCAATGGCCTTTGAAAATGAAATATACATATTTCATGGATCCCGTAGCGTTTCTGAGCTGTTTTTATAAAATTTATACAAATAGATTTTATTTTTTTAGTTGAATATTTTAAACAATACTTTAAAAAAAAAATTACAATATAATTGTCGATAAATAACTTTTTGTTTCATTACCTAATTTAAACCTAGTATCTCGGGACTAAATTGGCACCATTTTTCTTCAAAATACAAGAAGTTACTTCATTTGAGTTCTAATTTGTGTGGTAGGATAAGTATGCTGTTTTAATTTAGAGAAAAATGATGTCCAAAAAAGAAACGCTAATACTAAACAAAAGATGAGATTCAAACACAGAGAAGACAATCAGTTGGACTAAACAATGTTATAAGTATAAACCGCAACTTATACATAAATCAGAAATCAGTGAGTTGTTAAATGATATTTAAGACAATATCCACTGGTACTCGTTTGATGCTCAATAGAAACTGCTAATAATAAATAAAACGTTCAAAGTAACAAATAATAAATAAGTCGGAAGTATATAAAAAAAAACCGGCCGAGTGCGTGTCGGACTCGCGCACTGAGGGTTCCGTGCCAACTTTAACTGAATTAGGGAATCCACTTACTTCCACTTAGTAAAATACCACAATATTTTGTTGACTGCAAATATAACTTTGTTTTTCATAGTGTTTGTATGAAGTACAAAGTTATGTTTGCGGTTGTTGAAAATGTGCTGTGTCTCATAAACTTCTCGTTCGATCCCGTCCGAACCAATTTTCGTTGAAAGCATTTGTAAAGATCTACATTATATATTTTTTTCAAAATTTACGCTCGCTTAGGCTGCGTTCCGTTTTGCGCTGACAGCGAAAATGACACTGATATCGCGCTTACAAACCGTTCCGATTTGGCGTTAGCGGGTCAACGAAAGCTATAGTCACATTGACGCATTTGACGTCTTTTTGCTTCAAAGAACAGCAAATGTAATCTAAAACCGTTCCGAAATGAAATCGCGTCAACAGCGCTGTCAGCACGCTAATCAAAACGGAACGGCTTTTGTCGCTCACAGTGCTAACAGTACTATTGGCACAAATCTGAACGCAGCCTTAGTTTAGAAGTTAGATGGGGGGGGGGGGGGGGGGACGCACATTTTACCACTTTGGAAGCGTCTAGCTATGAAACGTTAGACTTTAAAAGAAAATGGTTTTATTTACCTCTATGTAAATAAAACCTTTTTCTTTTAAAGTCGTTAAGGTTAAGGTTAACGTTAAGGTTTGACAAAAAAATATTTTTTGGTTTTAGTTTCATGTATGTAAATATTTAAGGGGGGATTAAAAGTCATTTTTTTAATTTTTTGTATAAGGATCGTAAAGCGGTTTACAGGATACACATTCCTACTAATTTTCAACAGTGTGATGCTTTAAGTTACAGACGACCGACGGACGGACGGACAGACGGACAGACAGATGGACGGATGGACGGACGGACGGACGGACGGACAGAGAGACAGATAGTTTAAGACAGAAAGTCGGACAATAACTTCAGCTGAAATGTTTGTTACAACTTGGTTATCATAACGCAAGCAAAAATGAACTATATTGACTGACAACTAATGGACAAACGCGGGTGGGTGAGCGGAGAAGCGGGAGGGTCGTGACATGTTTGTCGGGATTTTTTTTTACGATAACATTTATATAATGACAATATTATCCTAAACACAAAGTTACACGACATTTACGTTTACGAATACAAAATATACGTTACCTATGGAAAAATAGTGATAAGGAGAGCAAGATATAAAGTAACAAGTTTAAACTAGTATAATTAAAACTTTTATACTGATCTTCTATATATCCAAAACACGCTTCTTATGCAGCAATAAAAAATGAGACTGCAACAGCACATACTTGCCTCTCTTTCACACTTCCACGCCTTATAGGGAGGCGGATTGTTGCGCCAGTGTAGTGTTGATATCAATAATATAAATATTTAGTTATCTATACTAATATTATAAAGCTGAAGAGTTTGTTTGTTTGTTTGTTTGAACGCGCTAATCTCAAAAACTACTGGCCCGATTTGAAAAATTATTTTTACGTTGGATAGTCCATTTATCGAGGAAGGCTTTAAGCTATATAACATAAAGATACGACTCATAGGACCACAGCAGAAATGAAAAATGTTGCGAAAACGGGAGAAAGATATTCCTTTTGAGAGCTGCTTAAGTTACCCACCAACCGCTTAAGTTACACAAAGATCATTATGACAGGATTATTCAGCATTAAGAGTTCTATAATAAAGTCCGCAACAGCATATGTCTATCTTTTATGGTTGACTTACTACAACCTTTTTTATGTTTATAAATTTGTAAAAAAATAATGCATTATTTTTAGTAGTGTATTATACTCACAGGTATTTATTCTTATCAAAATAAACACATTCATCATCACGAGCATTTCATTTAGAACCAAGTTGCCCTTTATATCATTTGATTTCAATAAATATCTTAGGAGCTATCACAGTTTTAACATAACTCCGCACCAAAATAATGTTCGCAGCTTAAGTACAACGTGCGCTTGCGCTAATCTATACTAATATTATAAAGCTGAAGAGTTTGTTTGTTTGAACGCGCTTATCTCAGGAACTGCTGGACCGATTTGAAAAAATATTTCTGTGTTGGATAGCTTATTTATCAAGAAAGGCTTTAGGATATAAAACATGACGCTGCGACGGGATGGGAGGAAGCAAACTCAAAACGCGCGGGCGAAGTCGCGGGGGACCGCTAGTGAATTATATGGCATGAATAACAGGCAAAAATATTTAATAATTATATTTACAAAAATAAACAAAATGCAACGATTTCACACAGCCGAACTTGCTTTTTACAAGTGCAATTTATATTATTATGTTTGTATAATGACAAAACACTATAAAAACAAAAATGATTATGAATTGGCTTTCTTCATCTTAACCGATTGTTAAATATTTGTAAAAATATTTCCTTCGGATATTGTAAGAGCAATCTCGCAACATGATGACGTCATGCAGCCTACGCGTTAAAGGCTGCGTTCCGTTTTGCGCCAATATCACTGTTAGCACTGTGAGCGTCAAAAGCCGTTCCGATTTGATTAGCGTGCTGACAGCGCTGTTGACGCGATTTCATTTCGGAACGGTTTTAGATTACATTTGCTGTTCTTTGAAGCAAAAAGACGTCAAATGCGTCAATGTGACAGTCCGCTCACAGCCGCTCACGGTGCTAACGCAGCAAAACGATTGCACTGTGAACGCAAGATGGCGGTGATAGCTTGACGTCAGCCGTGACGTCACTACAGCTATCGTTGACTCGCTAACGCCAAATCGGAGGTTTGTAAGCGCGATATCAGTGTTATTTTCGCTGTTAGCGCAATACGGAACGCAGCCAAAGTAAGCGCTTGCAAAAGTTAACAGGCTGGCTAATGTGACAGTGGCCGAGTGGTATAGGCATACGCCCGGATAGCGTAAGACACGGGGTTTGATGCTTCGTCTGTCACACAGCCAAAGATGCTTTTTACAAGTGCAATTTATATTATTAAGTGTGTATAAACAAACACTATAAAAACAAAAAAGATTTACAATACACTAATAAATCACCACAAAATATTATCCGTGTACACCGAAATACTTATAGCTAATTACTGGGTATCTATCATAACACAGATTTTTTTGGTATCGAATTTAATTTCACAGAAAACTATTCAATGAATCTTAACATCTCTTTTTCTTGATTAATCGAATAGTTAATAATCGTCGTTTCATAACATCGAATAACAGTTCACCAAAAAAAATGTTTCGCAACTGTTTTGTTAAGCAGAATAACGATATATCAAACTAATGTTTTATAGAATTATTAAGTTATCGATATAACCTTTCATAAAAACTTGTTTCCATGTGTAACGGTTCCCATATATTTTTACATATTTGAATTTTTTTCGTGATATCAGTTTGATACACTTGTTATAGTAGTTCAATGCTTTAAACCGAATCGAATGCACACACAACACAAAGGGTGTCACTTCAAACAAAAGACTGAGCGGGGTGCAAGCGATTTTGCCCTTTAAACTGGTAAGGCGCTGGTGTCCCCAATAGTACTTCTAGTACCCAATAGTACCAGCCATAATCAGACACGTCATTGACCGATTCCATTAGGACCTCGAGACTCAGTTTCTGACGCGCTGCCTATAGATTAGTCATCAGGGTCCAATCGTAATGACGGCTGAGCGACGCCTCCACTTATTATTTAGGTCTTCCATTTTTAATCAGGAAAAATGATTTTTGTACTGCACGAGTAAAAAAAAGTCGTAAAACAATTTTTAAAAAATGGACTGAATGCAGTTGCTGTTTTTAAACGTCCGATAACGCAAGACCATTGATTTATACAGGATGTTGTTTTGTTCAGCGACGAGCGGCTGTACAAACGATACTGATGCCAAAAAAAATGAATGTTGTGAAGAGGTTTTCTTGTATAAAACTTGCTCAGACTTTAAAGTTTTTTTTTTAGAATAAGCATAACTCATATTATCATCCCTGAGTTGGATGTCACTGACCAAAACAACAACCTGTATAAATCATAGCGCAAGACTGAACACGTAAAAACTTAAATAAATTAAACGTACGTATTTGTTTTGAATAAGTATTCACGACTTAAGGCGCTACCCGGATTTTTACCGGGCTCACTAGCGCCACTTTAGTAGAAAAATCATAACTCGTTAAATAAAAGACCAATCGAAAATCTGATTGATACGATTGTAGCTCTGGTTATGTGGTTTAGATACAATGTTTAAGTACAATAAAACAGAGTTATCTGCAGTTACAGTTAGAAAAATTGCCAAAAGTGGCCATATTTAGCAGTTTTTCTAACTCTAACTACAGTAAACTACTTTAGAAACAATTTAATCGTACTAAATAAACTATAGAACCTGTACTACAATCGTGTCTACCAGATTTTTGATTGGTCTTTTATTTAACGAGTTACGATTTTTCTACTAAAGTGGCGCTAGTGTGCGCGTTAAAAATCTGGGTAGCCCCTTAAGGCTTGCGGCAAATATGGGACTTGTCGCCCCAGAGAACAGTTTTTTTATCCATAACTATTTGTATGCGGTACTCTAAAACGTGGTATGCATTATTCTACCACAGTTGTAAGGAATCTATTTATAAGTACCTACAAAAGCAGCCAAACATTGTCCCTCGTTTGCGCATGTCTTTAGACTTTTCCCTAGCGATGATAATAAAGTAATTTGTTTGTTGAATTAAAAGTATTTTAAGTTTTACCAAAGAGCATCAATTGCTTGTTTTATAATGTTACTTACAAATTACATTTCAACCTCAAGTCTTTTGTAAGTAGTTAGTTTTTGATCGAAAGGATATTGACCAAAGCCGGGCCCAAATTTCGTTTTTGTAGTTTATATTTCAAAAATTTTGTTTGAATTATAATTGTAACATACCAATTTTAAGGGGAACTAAGTAAGTAAGTTTTGAATTACTTTTTATGTAATTAATTATTTATTTTATTTTTATTATTAATTATTATGTAGGATATTGCATGCTGTACTAAACGGCTAAATAGGTCTGTAAGCCACATAAACTGTATTTCAACAACATGATTTGATTTGATTTTATTTTGTAAAATATAACAATTACCTTCTGAATGTATCAAAATGAATAGGTGGGGTGCATTAACTCTGGCAATCACAAAACATAAACGTAAACCCCTGATGATTATTTTTCAAAAATATTTTTTGTGTGTATTTTTTCAAATATTAATATATTTTATCCGAACGTTTTGTAAAGACCCATGCTGACGCAAAGTGGGCCGAGTTTTTATGAGTTTTGGTAGATATCCTTTTAGTTAGTATTAGTAGCTAGATTTTTTTAGTTCTATTAGTTTTCTCTAGTATGTATATGTAGTAGGAAAGATTGGTGAGAATTGGCCACACTAGATTCTGGTAACCGCATTTGAAAGAAAATATCAATGTTGTACTGAAGTGTTTTAATAACAAAGATATAATGCAGATTAATAGAATGTAATAGTCATTCAAAATGGAATATGTTACATTCGATAAAATTCAAACTATCATTTCAATTTCATTTTTGTTTTTAAAGTGTTTTTTTCATCATGCAAACTTATCTATACTAATATTATAAAGCTGAAGAGTTTGTTTGTTTGTTTGTTTGAACGCGCTTATCTCAGAAACTACTGGCCCGATTTGAAAAAATATTTTTACGTTGGATAGTCCATTTATCGAGGAAGGCTTTAGGCTATATAACATAAAGATACGACTCATAAGACCACAGCAGCAATGAAAAATGTTGCGAAAACGGGAGAAAGATATTCCTTTTGAGAGCTGCCGCTGCGTACGCTGCGGAAACCGCTAAAGTTACACAAAAATCATGTATGACAGGATTGTTCAGCGTTAAGAGTTCTATAATAAAGTCTCCGACAGCATATGTCTATCTTTTATGGTTGGCTTACTACAACCTATTTTATGTTAATAAATTTGTAAAAAAATAATGCATTATTTTTAGTGGTGTATTATACACACAGGTATTTATTCTTATCAAAATAAATACATTCATCATCACGAGCATTTCATTTAGAACAAAGTTGCCCTTTATATCATTTGATTTCAATAAATATCTTAGGAGCTATCACAGTTTTAACATAACTCCGCACCAAAATAATGTTCGCAGCTTAAGTACAACGTGCGCTTGCGCTAATCTATACTAATATTATAAAGCTGAAGAGTTTGTTTGTTTGAACGCGCTTATCTCAGGAACTGCTGGACCGATTTGAAAAAATATTTCTGTGTTGGATAGCTTATTTATCGAGAAAGGCTTTAGGGTATAAAACATCCCGCTGCGACGGGAGGGGAGGGGGCAAACTCAAAACGCGCGGACGAAGTCGCGGGGAACCGCTAGTGTAATATAAATTGAACTTGTAAAAATCATCTTTGGCTGTGACAGAGGAATCGAACCCCGTGTCTTACGCCATCCGGGCGTATGCCGGGCATTTGCCGAATAGCGTAAGACATCCGGCATATGCCCAAAGTTGCTTTTTACAAGTGCAATTTATATAATTTCAATATTTTCCTAAATTAACAAGTATTTCTAAAATTGTTTTATAATAAATTTCTTAGGGCTTTTTCACACAGGATGCGATTTAGACCGAATACAGTGAGACATAACCTTCAATTTAAAATAAATAAACATGTTGATGATCAGCTTTTTGTTTCATTACCTGAAAGTTAGTGTCTCGGCATAATTGGTATAAAAAAAAACATGTTATCTACGTTATTGGAGTTGTGATGTGTGTTTTATGTAGGTGGATGTAAGTAAGTATGTTTTTTTAAAGTTGAATGCACACTTATCCGAGCCGAACGAGCCGAACGAGTCAACCGAAACAAATTTTAGAATTATTTATATGAAATCTCATGAAAACCTCGCACGCTTATCCGCGTCGAATCGTCCAAATCTGGAAGAACCCTAGAAATCCCATATAAATTCGGATGACGTCATCAGATTCGATGCGGCTAATGCGGTCGCCTCGGACGACTCGCCGGGTATTCAATTCTTACTCACTCCCACCTTAAGCTGTCACTCATAGCGCTATCTCATGATTTCTTCGACGCGGTCGTTTCGTCCGATGCGTATATATGTGTGCGAGGCCTCCTTGACTTCGATTCTTTCGACGCGTTCGGCTCGGCTAGTGCGCGTTCACCTTTAAAGGGAAATTAAAGCTAGTAAAAAGTAACAATTTCTGACTGAGGCCTAATTTCAAGTATACGGTGGCTCCTCGCACTGCTTCTAGCATGTTGCCTGTTAAATTCTGTAAAGTAACTCTTAGGTACGTTATGCTCAAGTCGTAATATCGCAGCCAAATAGTCACGAGTAACCGCCGTTTCTTAATCCCTATTCCCTTTATTCATTTTACTGTGGTTTTATCCTATTAGAGATAGAAATAGTTATCTATCTTCAGGTTTTTTAAGCTACTAAGAAAATAATAACAAAGATAACGAGAAATAACGCATATTACTTATCAATATTATAGACGAGCGGTCCCCCGTGTCTTCGTCTGCGAATTTTGAGGTTGTTTTCTCCTCTCCTGTTGCAGCGTAATTTTTTTTTGGAGCCCAAAGCCTTTCTCGATAAATAAGCTATCCAACACAAAAATATTTTTTTTAAATCGGTTCTGTAGTTTCTGAGATAAGCGCGTTCGAACAGACAAACAAACTCTTTAGCTTTATTTGTATAGATGCGAGAGTTTGTGAGGACATTATGGATGTAATGTTTGTTACTTTTCCACGTGCAAACTGTGGGATGGGTTCCCTCTATCTGGCAGAATCTTTTTGCTCCGAAAGTCACTTGGCATAACACACTTGGCATATTTTCTTTAGTCGAATATTATTCAGGCAGAATTTTCTGTTAGCATAATTATTGTTTGGTCGAATATTTATATGCCCGAATTTACAATGGCATACTTTTAAGATAGCAGAAATTTATAAGACATAATTACCTTTGGCAAAATTTTACTTTGCATACTTTCGCTAAGCATAATGTTCATTAAGTACGATGTTTATTTGGCATAATTTGACTAGGCATACTATGAAAAAAGCACAATTTCGTTTAGAATAATTTCACTACGCATATTGCTATTTGTTTTAAATAGTATTTTACCCTAAGATTGAATTAAAAAGTCATTAAGTTGTGGTACAAAAGTTAGTGACAGAAACGAATCGGTGCAAAACCGACTCCACGCAGACTTGTTTGCCCCACCCCTAGAGTGTAATCCAAAATCGCGTAGGCGCGGAGGGGCGAGGCAGCCCGCGAGATGAGGAGCAGGTGGTTTGAAAGCCCGCCGCCGCGGCTGAGACTGGCCAGCAAGCCGAAGCTGCGGTGGTGAGCGAAAACCATCTGCGACGATAAGCTCGCGTGGGACTGCCGGAGCCCCGAAGCGTCGGAGCCGTGACAGAAACCATGCATGTTGCATGCTGCATGCAAGCTGTTGCTTGCTTGCATGCGAAATGCTTGCTTGCATGCTGCATGTTTGATTTGCCATGCATGTTGTATGTTAGTATTGCTGAGATAGAACTACTTGGGATACACAGAAAAAATTAAGGTTTATAGGAGAATATTAAACATGAAAAATATGCCAAAAGACGATTCGGACTGTGAACTTTCTGCGATAGGATGATTCTGCCTATTAATGACTATATATACTAATTGTATGCCACAAGACGATTCTATCGGTGAACTTTCTGCGTTAGGATGATTCTGCTTTAAGACTATTATGGATATTAAATTTCTGCCTAAAAATGATTCTAGCTTACACGATTATGCTTTTTGAACGTCTGATAAATGAGTGAATGCTAATTGATGTTCTGCGAAAGGAAGTTTATGCTATTTGATGATATGCCAAATAAAATTATGACAATAAAAATTATGCGAAACAAGGTAGACCCCTTTGGGATGTATATTGACGAAACTTTACAATAAGATAATAGGTCATACTATTTCAGAATAACATATGGGCTACTATAATTCAGAACTATATTTTTTTGATATCCGAAATTTATATGGGTAAAACCGCACGGGAAACACTATAGATTTTTAATAAGTAAGAAACAGTAAGCATGTAGAGAAAGAAGTAGGTAAGTTATCAGTCGTCAAAAACAAAACAACCCAAATTCTAAACGAAACTTATCATTTCGACACTGAGCGATAAAAATAAGGTCAAGGAATATGCTAAAATACCAAACACATGCTGGCTGGGTCAGGCACATCGGTGAGAAGTTGTGGAGAATAATTGAATACCGTTTGTTATCTACCAGAAAATAAAACATCTTAGTCCAGCGGCTCTCAATCTTTGTAATGACAGATCACGGAACCCTTTTAGAAAGGGATAAACAATTAATTACCTTCTAACTTTGACTTACTGACATCAAGTAGTTATCGACGGTGGCGACATATTAAAATGAATACGCCGCACTGTGGTCAATTTTCGAAAGATCCACTATCTTTTACTAAATTTTATTATGTAAAAAACCTTGCTGAAACGTTAAATTCTTATGTTTTATATATAATTTAGCTATGAGAAAGCAAATGTGAACGTCAAACCTCAATTATTATGATGTTCTTGCCGTGAACCAGAACCCTATGTACGGTCGGTGTCATAGGATTCCAATAAAGCTCAACATACTTCAGGGCCCCTATTTTTGAATCACTCGCTTCAAGATGGCGAGTGATTTTCGTTCGAAAATGAATCAAAAGTCATAGAAAAAAACTCGTTGTCGAACGAAAATCACTCGCCATTTCGAAGCGAGTGACTAAAAAATAGGGCCCCATAGCTGTTTCCTTAGTATATTCATCTCTCGCTCTCTATCGGATCTTTATCTTTGCCAGTATTTGACGATATATTATCTGGCTTTGCAAAGAAGCTTCTAGCGGTGTTACCACCATTGGTATTCCCGAAACCGGGCGTAGGTACTAACCGTCAACTAGCTAACCAAGTTGTTCCTTAAATTGAGATTGAATCTGTGTATTATTTTCTACTATAATTTTTTTGTTGATTTCGACTCGGGCTCGTTTATTTTTTACTGTAATTGTGTGTGAATCATGTAACAGACACTGCTTAAAGTGTATATAGGCATGTAAAGACGATATCCCTAGATCCAAACTATCTGGATTATAAGGATGTGATGCTAATTCTTTAATGTTATTGAATTGAGCATGTGAAGCTTTACATAATGTAACATTTTGTAGTGGCTTTTTTGTCAATAGTGTTGCAGATTTTTCCGTTGCCTAATAAAATAGACAAAATCTTATTTAACCGCATATTTCCGCAAACAAAAAATATATTACTAAATAGGTAACACTTCAACGCATAACAAAATAACAATCAAATTTATTTCTAATCATTTCCTAGAAACGTATGTTCTTTTGTTATCTTTAAAATGTGCCTAAAAACAGCAGTCGGGTTCCCTATTGATTTGTGACATAACAATCTGCTAAATTTTAATTATATATAAGAAAATAGAATGTACTGACCTTCATTTATAAACACCATTTTTAACTCAACTCACTATCGGATAGGTATTCAGTAAATAACAAATGAAGACACTCAGAAATTCGTGTACAACAAAATATTAGCACTGCAAGTCGCTGATCATTTATTTTAAAATAACAAATCTTATGAATCGATAACAGTACCTACCTACAGTAATGATATTTCTTAAAATGTGAATGACTTACTCTCAGGTAAAAATGTGTTATTTTTTTCGAATTACCTTTACATAGATAAAGTTAAATTTCGTACCGCTAAAATTTAAAAAATACGTCCGCGGAACAGACTTTGAGTATCGCTGCCTTAGTCTAAAAATATGTTATTGGTTTCACAAGAAGTCAGTAGCCTAAGTTTTACTTTAAAAACCCGTCCACAGAGTAGTCGCTCAATCGCTCTACCGCTTGATTTCAATAAAATCTATTTATTTACCCTAATGAAAATAGTAAATCATTCTGCAAAATCGATATTTGCGTAAGTACGCGCAAATATCGATTTTGCAGAGTGCCAATGAACATGTAAAAAAATAACACAGTGTAAAACAATAACATAAGACTAAGCAAACATAACATAGAACCTAGTATTATATTATCTGGGATAGAACTAAGCTGCATACAACTGCCGTTGTGAGGCTAGGTGCCTTTATTGTGTATCTACGGCGTGTGGCCTGTAATCTTAATAGAAGCAAACTTTTTAAACAATCATTCTACAGAGTATACTTAGTTACCTTGACCCGCAGGGCGATTCAGAACCATTCGATAAGACATTCGGTTTGGGTTTGGGACAGATTTTTTATATTTTCTATTCAGAACAACCGAATCCGGACGACATTTTCCCGAACCCAAGTCGGAACCGAAGATGACGTCACATCGTTCGATTACAGAGATTTTCATATACCGATCATTGTTTGACATTTCTTGCGTCACAATTTTTTCTCCTGGTGCCCGTTTTCTTTGAAAAATCGCTCAGAAATTAACATTCGGATGCGTTTATACCCGTGAAGTGAGTATTTATTTGTATTCAATCTTCTAATTGGTCAATATATTATACAACCCTAGAGTTATAGCAGGACCTCCAGTACTTGCTTACATGCAAATCAACGAAATAAAATGTGTATAAATAATCTTTCTTTTAAAAACTATTGGACGCGGCAAAATTCATACCGTCACGTCCCTGTAAATTCTGCCATTGCCATTTCTATTTGGGTTTACAGGATATCATGGAAGGAGAAATAGTAAGACGTAGGCGCCGGCGACGGGAGCAGAATCCTTGCATGTGTATTTTGAAACATCTGCGGGACACTTTAAATCCTTTTAATTCGACGGTTGGTGTATTCACCAGAAAATACCTACAGATTAACTCAAGATATGTTTTTATCTTAAACCTCTGAAATAAAACAGTTTTCGTCTTGAAGAAACAAAATATTTAAAGTATAACCTGAGATAAGGATATTTATCGTTGAACTACATAATTACTTTACCAAACTATTAGTTGACTCATTACCACTTATTTTCACAACTTTATTTTCCCAATCCTAATCCTAACGTGGGTGTCGGAGCAATTCAGAATAACATTGGGTTTGGGTTTCGATTACCTACAGAAACGGCTTCGGTTGTTTCATTTACGAAGCCTTTAAATAAAAAAAAAATTACATCATTCAATGAATATAGTACATACTATATATATTCAATTTGTGTGTCCTACATTGCTACAATATACTTTGTGAGAATATATTCTTGATATGTGATTAAATGAGCTCAGAGTAAGGGTTAATATGAAATTAAATAATTTTGTATATTTATATTTTAATGCCTACCTTATAAATACACTATACCAGTCAAATATTGGGTACGTTTCAGTTTTCAGTTTCCGTGCTACAAACCTCTTGTTCGCTTAGCTTGGTTCCCAATTACTGACAAATGTCTGTTCCTAGAGCGATGACAGCGATTTTCGACAAAATCGGAACGCGATCAAACATTGTCAAAAACGTGATAATATGTCTTAATATCAAAGCAAACAAATTCTGTAGGTCTTTTAAGTAAATAAACTATGTTTCAATAAAGAAAACTTAATTTCCAGAGTAGGTACCTACTATATTATTTGCCTGAATCAATAGCTTTGTAATAAGACTTGATTGAGAGAATGTGATCAATACAGAACCATAGGTACAATGTCTAAATTGGGATGGCTTATTATCTTTCTTTTTGTTAGGAACATAAAGTATTTACGGAGGAAGAGGATGAGAGATGGTATTGTCAACGCTTGGATCGCTGTAGGTACTTTGCTTGGTTATTGGATTGTCTTTTAAACTCTTCAGCAAAGAACATTCAAACTTCCTAGCATTTGTAGCATCAAAGTGAAGTGTGCTTACAATTAACTGCAGACCAGTGAAATACGATAGTTTTATAATATTTTATTATAAGTAACAAAACATTGGATACTATTACTATGATGTATGTTAAAAAATCTTGTACAAAAGATAACTTGTTTAATTTTTATTTAGTAATTTATCACCCTTTATTTTCAAAGTTTCCGAATAATTTATTTGAACTTTCGACTCGACTTTCTTACGGTCTATGTTATGAACAATTAGAGCACAGCTAATGTCCTGAATGATAAGATAATTCCCACTGGAACACACAAAGTTTCGTAGGAACTTGATTGTCCTGCAGAATTAATAATAAATAATTAATAATTTATAAAATAACTGTACTGTCCACCGCGTCCTGTTGACAAAAACCTTTTACAAGTTATCCTGGCATCCTGTGTATTGCTAAAAGATGCTGTGTATTATAGAAATACACTTTTTATTTGTATTTCGTCGACACGGATGTCGATATTATTTTTCGTGTTTGGTAAACGCACTGCACCTATTTATGTTTGTAGCAACTCATTATATTCACATAGCGAAGAAATAGATAGGTCAATACTTATTTTTATCTGATTTTTCGGACATAAACGGGTGCTACAGGGCACCCGATTAACTTTGACAGAAAATACCGTGACGTTCGGCAACAAATGTCAGAAAAAAATGTTCTGAATAGCGTCGATAACTAAAACTACGCTATAATCTCTGTAATCGAACGATAATGACGTCATCAATAAATGTAATTTTCATAATTATTAATTAAAACCATTTAGAATTGATTACTGGTCACTCAAAGGGCCTATATTTAAAATATTTGCTATATTACTTATAATTGTGAAACATTTTTAGTTGCAGGCTCCATAAATGCAACAACTGAAACCGGTGTTGTAATCGAAATCGATTTCTATGTTGTTCTGAATTGCTCCAAAAACACATGTTGGGTTTGGGATTAGGAATCCTATGCCGAAGGTTGGGTTTGGAACCCAATGGTTCTGAATCGCCCTGCCGGTCATAGTGCTCTAATCAAAATCGCTAACTTGTTGTAGTTAATGACGATGCCAAGTTCTATGACTGGACATGTGTTTGCAATACAATAGGACAATAGTTTGCTGGTTCGATTTATTTTGTTAGAAAATTACATTTTTTTTACATAATGCATTAAAAACATTTAGAATTAATTAATTAAATGTTCTTTATTCAGGCAAATTTACACCCATACATGTCATGTTTACAAGTACTCAATAAAATAATATAAAACAGCTTCATTAAAATTCATAAAAATAAAATGATCACAGTATAATTTTAATAATAAAAATAAATTAATAAGATAAATTAAAATATATTAAAGATATCATAGCCAATTCATTAAAAATCATAAACATCATAATAATCATAAACAAATTTAATTGAAAATTGAAACAAAAATTAATAAACATTAAAATTAAAACTAACATTTAATTCTTGACAATCGAAAGGGCCGATGTGTTAAAATTGTCGCTCCTAGTACATGCCACATCCTGTATAAATTTTAGTATTATCCAGAATTCTCATTAAAGAGGCCCGACGCAAAACAAAGCTCCTTGTCCTTCGGGCGTTGCGACTTGCTTTTAGTGACTCGGCTGCCAATATGTTTATTGTAGATAACAAATCCACGCGCTACTACGCGCCTGTCTTCTTCCGAGAATTTATTTTAATTCAAAATTTCGCAGCGCTCGAATACTACAGCCACGTGTACTTATGACGGCTTATTGCGATAATAAATAGCAAATTAAAGTGAATAATACTCTTTTGTGCAGTGGATAAAGTGTGTTTCAGCATGGGTGCCTTGTGTTGCCGGCAGGTAAGATAATTTTACGACGATCGACAAAATAATTTTGAAGATTTTTTTCAATTAACAATTCAACATCTACTTTTCATATCCCATTTAAAACTCAATACTTTATTTCTTATAAAAGAAGATACCTTAATTTACGTTTAAAAAACCTTTTAATCGTGTATTTTCCTTGATTTAGATACCAAACTTATGGTCAAACAAAAAAAGTGTTCTTCTCATTTAATTTAACTACGTTTTTAAGCCCCCTACCACCCTTATCCTTATAAGAGGTATTTCAGGGATGCCATATGTATTACAGATACAAATAATTTGTATCATTTTCTTTTAGGAAATATTGCAACAAGAGCTATTTGACTTGCGGAATCGTATGAATCAGGTATGTACGACTAAGTTGTTCCTGCCTGCGACTTTGTTCTCTTCAATAATAAAGATACTTTTAATAAAGAAAGTAGAACCACATTCCATATAATAGTTCCATAGTTCCACAGGGATTAAGCGTATCTTAAAAAAATCTAAAAAACATTTTTTTAAATAATTTTTAATGAATTTACAATAATAACCTAATTAAGGAACTGTGCTATTTACAGCGTTATACATACCATTTGTGGTTTTGCCGAGTTATCCGTGGTTTTGTTAGTTAAAATATGACATACTCAATATTGACGACCCGCCTGGTGTAGTGGTCGAGAAATCGCCTACTACGCAGCGAGTTGCGTGTTCGATCCCCGCACAATACAAACATTTGTGTGCATGAACATGTCTGTTTGTATTAGTCTGGGTGTTTTCTATGTATATCAAGTATGTATTTACAAACAAAAAGTATTTAAGTATTTTATCCGTCGTCTGGCACCCATAACACGAGCTTTGATTAGCTTACTTTGGGACTAGATGGCGATGTGTGGGAATGTCCAAAGGATAAGGATAAAGGATATCACCATACTAGCGGTCCCCCGCGACTTCGTCCGCGCGTTTTGAGTTTGCTCCCTCCCCTCCCGTCGCAGCGTCATGTTTTATATCCTAAAGCCTTTCTCGATAAATAAGCTATCCAACACAGAAATATTTTTTCAAATCAGTCCAGCAGTTCCTGAGATAAGCGCGTTCAAACAAACAAACTCTTCAGCTTTATAATATATTAGCGCAAGCGCACGTTGTACTTAAGCTGCGAACATTATTTTGGTGCGGAGTTATGTTAAAACTGTGATAGCTCCTAAGATATTTATTGAAATCGAATGATATAAAGGGCAACTTGGTTCTAAATGAAATGCTCGTGATGATAAATGTATTTATTTTGATAAGAGTAAATACCTGTGTGTATAATACACCTCTAAAAATAATGCATTCTATTTTACAAATTTATTAACATAAAAAAGGTTGTAGTAAGTCAACCATAAAAGATAGACATATGCTGTCGCGGACTTTATTATAGTACTCTTAATGCTGAACAATCCTGTCATACATGATTTTTGTGTAACTTAAGCGGTTTCCGCAGCGTATGCAGCGGAAGCTCTCAAAATGAATATCTTTCTCCCCTTTTCGCAACATTTTTCATTTCTGCTGTGGTCTTATGAGTCGTATCTTTATGTTATATAGCCTAAAGCCTTCCTCGATAAATGGACTATCCAACGTAAAAATAATTTTTCAAATCGGGCCAGTAGTTTTTGAGATTAGCGCGTTCAAACAAACAAACAAACAAACAAACAAACAAACTTTTCAGCTTTATAATATTAGTATAGATTTACAGTCTGACATATAAAAAGGTAGTAAAAATTCGTCCAGGGGCTACTATGAAAAGTCGTTCGCTGAATTGAGTCAATTTAGAAAATTCTTTATTTTGGTTGAAATTACTTCTAATTATACAGTTCATAAATCTCATGAACATCACCTCCCTCTTAGTTCTGAAATGCTTTTTAGCTGTAGGCACGTGCGAAGATGGATTAAAATTGATTCAGTTGTTTTCGCTAAGAAAATCCAAGCATCCATAATACATACGCATTTATTATATGTAGTAGCAAGCTAAATTAATGCTTAAATTCCTGGTTTGAAAGTCGAAAATCTACTCAACATTTTAAAATGTTCATCAAATTGTAGTTGATTCTAAAATTGAAGTTACTGAAAGTTTTCATTTATTACCGACGGTCAAATCATCTTTTGCACACTACGAGTATTTGACTCACTCGTGTGTTAAATGCGAGTGTTACAAATAAACTCAGTTTAGGTACAATACGGTTATTTTCTTAGAGGAGAGTCTATGGCCCGGGCATTGCAAACTTTTCTAAAGTCGGCGTGTTATCAACGGAGTCGTGTCAGTATGTCTATTTCGCTTGTACTTGACAAAGCTCGCGCTGCGTATTCAAATCTTTATTATGGCCTCATGACTCAGTTGCTCACGCGCAGACTATGACATTTGTAACAAACATTTGAAAGTGGTACAGTCTTAAATTTGATAAATCCGTTTTTCTTATTTTTTAGATGCGGTCAGACAAAAATAAGTTGATAGCTCAGATAGAATCTCTTGAAAACGAAGTTAAGTCCACAGCTGCGCAAAGAGACGAACTGAAACAGAAAATACAGCAATTACAGGTAACATGAAATGGTCATAAAACATTTGTAGTAAATCCTTGACCTCCGTGTTCGAGTGGCTAGCACGCTGGTTTCAAGCGTCGCCATCTCGTGAGGTTCCGGGTTCGATTCCCGGTCGGGTCAATGTAGAAAACGATCTTTTCTATATTGTCTCGGGTCTGGGTGTTGTGGTACCACCGTTGTGTCTGATTTCCATAACACATGTGCATCGGCTACTTACTTTGGGATCAGAGCAATGTATGTGATTGGTGTCCAATATTTATTATTTATTTATTATTATTTAAATTAAACCACCTTTTAAAACTGACTAAAAAGTTTTAAAATTCCGCATTCGTCTTTCATTTAGGAGAAACCTTTTTTTTGTTATTTATTTATTTCATGATTTTAAGTTAATACTTATATTGCTAAAATAGGTATATGAAGTTCGAGTTAGGATGTTTATGATTTTTAGTTCATACTCACATCTCAAAATCAGAGCTGGAATTGTGTAAAGCAATCGTATTCATTTGACAGATACGTATACATAACGTACGGTTTGATCTGTCAAACCCTTTGTTCTTTGCCGTTTGACTGATCATACCGTACGTTTTGAACTATCAAATGAATACGATTGCTTTACACAATCGCACCCCAGGTATAGTTTAACTCAAGTAGGTTCGACTCAAAGCAAATCAAAAATATATTTCGCTATGACTTCTCTTTTCGAGAATTCCTGAGGCAATCATACAAATATACAAACATGCATACACTTACGAAATTTTGCACACATGTAAGGAAGCCTTAATAGATCAACATATTGAATCTTTATCCAATTAGCTCTTTTCTTTGAATTCGGTAAAAAAAGGATTAACAAAACCATACATATTTGCTTGAATCAGAGGGGAACATAATAGCCAACAATATTCGTAAGTTTCGTAAATATTTGAATGTTAATTTAATTTTTATATATTATTTTCAGCTGCAGCTAGCAAATCGGGATAACCTACATTCCGCTAAGATGAGCTTTTATCGAGTAACTAAGGAAAATTTTGAAAAACAACTGCAGTCAGCCAATACCACTGTAAGTGTAAAAAATGTCTCAAGTCGTACATGCGTCACTATTATTATTGTATATATTTCGAAACAAAAATAAAATATCTGCATAACATTTTCTTAAATGAATAATAAACTGCAATTTGATTAAGGGTAGATAAACAGCTATTTTCAGTAACGTGCAAGATAGATATCTCGTGTGTATAGGTACTGTATTTGCGTTATTATAAATCTGTAAAAAAAAACTTTCATAACCCTTAACTACACTACTTTTGAAATGAGCCAGTCGTAACCTGCCCCAGAGTGGCTTTATGTTTGATTAGTTAGAAAAATACATCAAGCGGCTTGACTTGGAAAGTATTGAATTATTAATAAAAAATAATGTATTTAGTTTGCTTCTATGTGGCGAGGTTTGAAAATACAAATGATAAGATATGGAAAAATTTCATACAAGTTTCGGTACCCGAAAATTGCTGTAAAGTGTCTAGTAGTAATGGGCATTCGCCCGGCAACTGCCCAATAAATGCCTTATAAATTTCTTCTCTGGGCATTTATCAGAACATTTATATTTTAATTCAATCATTATAAAAAATAAAGTTGATGGTTTTGAAAATTATCGTGTGTGGTTAAATCACGTACCGAATTTGATTCTTTGAAGTCCGGTAAATATATGATAACTGATAATACATCTACCAATACATATGAAGATTACCGTCTGTAGGAATAAGGAAGAAGGTTAAGGAAGGCCGCTGGTTAAGTAGACCAACATTGTGGTAGAAGGTTAAAATCCCATCAAAAACAATACTTGTCAAAAAAACCAAGTCTCGCAACTCAGTTGTTCTACGGTAAAAAGTTGTGAGATCCATGTAATACCAAGTCGGTTATTAATTTATTCAGTCTCTACTTAAGCGACTTTCTGTCTTAATACGTCCAGTCTCTAAGACCACGATCGTGGTCCATAACAATTGAAAATCAATTGTGTCTGGAATCTCCGTACTCGAAGCATTAAGTTGTTACGTAATAATTAACAGCATCTTATAGTGACGCATATCAATATTAAAATTCTTTAATGTTTTATGTAAATATATTGAGACTTGGCCATATCACTAAATAATTGAATTTACATGTGTTTTCAGGCGATTGAATTTACACGTGTTTTCAGGCGATGGCCAAGTCTCAATATATTTACATAAAACATTAAAGAATTTTAATATTGATATGCGTCACTATAAGATGCTGTTAATTATTACGTAACAACTTAATGCTTCGAGTACGGAGATTCCAGACACAATTGATTTTCAATTGTTATGGACCACGATCGTGGTCTTAGAGACTGGACGTATTAAGACAGAAAGTCGCTTAAGTAGAGACTGAATAAATTAATAACCGACTTGGTATTACATGGATCTCACAACTTTTTACCGTAGAACAACTGAGTTGCGAGACTTGGTTTTTTTGACAAGTATTGTTTTTGATGGGATCTCATTTCTTTTTGTATTTTGTAGACAGTTCTACTTTTTTCCTTTTCGGTACCTTCTACTTATTGTATATATGTATATCTACCAGCAACGAATTTTATTAAAGCCCTCTCTCTGACTTATGAACTTTTCGCCTCGCGCTAGCACCGCGACAGCTCGCTCGGCGACATTCACCTTTCCGCGCGCCCCGCCACTGTCCCCGCCCGGCCCGCGCCCTCGCGCTAGCATCGCAGCGCGTGGTATAATAATTAATTTACAACCTTACGCACTCGTAATAAGTACGAATACGCACGTAGGTACGTTTTTTGCATAAAAAAAATAATTTACACGTGTTTTCATGACGGGAATACCCATTTTTTGCTCGATTTGGCAGGGGCACTACCATGCGCCTATATTTATATGGGACTAGCTTAAACCCGCGGCTTCACACGCAATAATAATAACTGCCGTAAAACATCGTTACAAATAAAGCCAATATTGAAAAATTTTACTGAAGACTTGGCTGTATGGGCTTAATTTTCTTTGCGGTCTTTTCTAGATTTTTTAGTTTTTCCTTGATTAATACACCAAAAACTACTTATATTCCAAGTTTGAAGCTTCTAGGTCTGCTAGAAGTGCCTTAGCATTTTGATGATCGGTGAGTCAGTGAGTGACAAAATTAAGAAATTTGACCTGTTATAATTCTTAAAATACTGGTTCAAATTGAATGAAATTTTAAATATACCGTGTTTTTACAATTCTGCATGGTTATTGAAAATATCAGTCTTCTAGTTTAATCCACAACGAAGTTATAGGGGGTCGAAATTGGTCTGAATTGCTTCGAGAAAAGGATGGTACGGCCGTGACGCTTTTTTGCTCGACTTGGTGGGGGCACTGCCGTGCCCCCAGATATAGTTCAAGTAAACTGAGTAAAATTGCATTAAGAATTACAACTGTACCCTACACATCTGCCTCAATAGCGTTGATATCCTATAATTGGAATTCAATGCACAAAACTTAAAACAATACTTTCTAAGAGGCACCAAATCTTCTATTATGGTAATGTTCTATAATGATGAGGATTCTATCTATAATCTATCTACCATGCCGGAGGATAATACGCGGACTTTTTTTGAGGGCATAGAGACAGTAGTGTCGACTTCACGACAAGATTGCATTGATTTTCTTATTATTACTGATTAGTTAAAGAAACGGACAGTGATATGTTTAAAGATGCTTAAAACTATTGTTACAGTGTTGTTAATCACACTGTTTTGATTATGTATAAGTAAAAACCTTATCTGCTGTGAGAACTGTGATTATGTTTTTATTTTGTTAATTTGTTTTTTGGTATTTTGTAATTTTCTTTTATTGTACAGAAATTCGACCTCTACAATATATTGATGGTTGATGATGATTCTTAAAATCGAACAAGCTTAAAATTGAATTCATATCAATGCAGTTTTGGTCTGACACATAGAATTTTACTTTTGGGGATGAGACCGTTTTCTTTGATTTGTCGTCTGTGCCCCAATTCAATTACATCATTTATATGATTGATTGATATTTTTGAATCACTTGCGTCAAGATGGCGTGTGATATTCATTGTTTAATGTCCGATTTTCCAATGAAAATTAGTATAATAACACGTGGAAGTGATTTGAAAAATGATAAATGAATTTTGTGATTACCAACGCTACTATTTTGTGTGATTTTCATTGATTTTTAATTTGTTTTCAAATGATTTTCACACGCCATATTCAAGCGAGTAGTTCCAGGGGCCCTATTTTTAAATCACTTGTTTCGAAATGGCGAGTGATTTTTGTTCGAAGATAAATTAAAAGTCATAGAAAAAAACTCGTTGTCGAACGAAAATCACTTACCATTTCGAAACAAGTGATTTAAAAATAGGGCCCCATATACGGCGTGTATTTGACTAAATCCTGTCAGTGCCATACCTTTTAGAGCGCTTTTACACTTAACCATTTTTAGCAGCGCGACCGTCGCGCGGCAGTCGCGCTGCTGTCACTTTTATACATAAAGTGACAGCATTAAGCCCTTCACATTAGAGAGACGCGCTGCTTTCGCGCTGCTCTCGCTATAATGTGAAGGCGCACTTACTTGCCGGCAAAGCGCTGTGCTGCAGATTCCTATCACTCTTGACATTATAGCCTCTCGACTCAGTTGCTAATGCGTTGACTATAGTGAATTTAATTCAGCTGTTTGCCCTCCATTCCTAGATGCGAGAAGAAAAGCAAAAGTGGGCAGCGGAGAAAGAATCTCTTGAACACGAAGTCAGCGCCATCTCTGTAGAGAGAGATGAGTTAAAACGGAAACTGCAAGACTTACAGGTAACTTAACAGCTCCTTACAAAATGATAATCTAGTAAAATTGTGGTTTATTTTGCCTTATGAAAAAAAACACGAGCCTTCGAACACTTTTTTTAAATCGGCTACAAACCAAAGTGGCAATGTGCAGGGCACATAGTTGGGGCAGAAAAGTAGATTGGAGGCTCTTTTACTAAGCTCGTATCGTAGGACGTCCACCCACTAGATGGACAGACGACTTTTTAAAGATCGCAGGATCACACTGGGTGCTGACCACTTGTAATCAGTCGCTGTTTGGGCGAGTGCTATACAGAATGTTGTTTTGGTCAGTGCAGGAGACTCGGGGGTAGTTGCACAAACGATTCTGAAGCCAATTTTTTTTTAATGAAAAGAGTCACAAAATCAGCGTATTATTGCGATACAGTGAGCGAGTCAAAATACCAACACAGGTCGCCTCTTCGTAGCTTATTAGCTACGGCGTAGTTTTTCGTAGATACGCGCTAGCTATGCGCGAAGGGTGCAAGTTTCTCCATTCATTTTGTTTTTTTAGAATGTTGCGAAGAGGTTTTCTTTTGTAAAACTTGCATATAATATAAAGTTTTTTTTTGAATAAGCGTAACTCATATTATCACCCCTGAGTTGGATGTCACTGACCAAAACAACACCTTTATAATCGCTATAATTTTAATGAAACTTAATTACCACTATCAGCCGCAGCCTGCGCCCCGCAGGGCGGCTAGTAACTTACTTCAGCCATCAGTATCAAGTCAGGAGAAAGGGCAGCCGGCACAGATGAGCAGCTTAAAAGCAACCGTGGAAGATTTACAAGAGAAACTTAATCAAGCATATTCCACTGTAATTTTATTATACTACTGTACTTAGCTCAGCAAATACGGACACTTTACACGCACCATACATATTTTATTTCACAATGGTTTTAAAAACACGTGCTTTTTGTAGTACCTATCTAAGATGTGAATATATAATATAAAAAAGCTCTCAAATATACGCAGATAGTGACAATGAGAATATCTTTTCATACACACAAACATGACTCGCGGGTGTTCGTTAGATTCAACATTTCTACACTCGTTTTGATATTCTGCAGCGCAGTTTACTTAAGCTCTTAGGATGTTGTTTATTTTTACAGACAAAATATCAGCATCTTTCGGCCACCGAGTTGGCAAAAGAGAAAGAGCAGCTCCAAAACAAAGTAAGCATCTTAGAGGTTGGTTAAATGATCGGAGAAAAGAGGGTGTGTCTCATACGATATCGAGCATGCTGTAGGTAGTAAATACATTTAGTCGGTGCTGGACTTTTTCCTAAATGTAAAATTCAGTTTTGGTCCTTTACTATCTTTACCGCTTGCTCGTCCACCTGTGGAATCGGCAAAACTCTTGGAATTTACAAGTACTTTCTTGATGTGTATTAAGTTAAGCAGTGTTTTCTACATAAAATTAATATTCCTATCGGAATAGAAGGACAAGTAAAAGCTGTCAAACGAAACCGATTTAAGATGTCAGTAACTAACATAAGTAAGTAATATTTGTAGCTTTAAATGAGATAACCTTTCGATCAGGTGATTTATAACAATGTTCCTAAGTTAAATATAGTAGTTTACTGCATAATAAACAGTCGACACAAAATATTTAACATGCAGCTCTAGTATAAAACTACATTTAGTTTTATACTAGAGCTGCATGTTAAATATTATTATATATAATATTTAACATGCAGCTCTAAATATTGTGACTATACGATATCTATTATTAAATAATGTTATTATACGAATAATTTGTATAATGAAATAACATTTTATTTCATTATACAAGTTATCCGTCGATAAATATTCCCTGTGTTATTCTGTCTTTATTTTTTACGTAAATTAAAGTTTGTAGAATAGAATAACCAAACTGCGTACTTTAAATTTGAAGCGCATTGGTAAATATAAGTCGAATATTAAGAGGCTTCGATTTGGACTAATCTACCTGTTAAATGATTATTTGTTGGGGTTATGCAACTGTAATGCATAACAATCAATCACCGATCAAGTCACCATGTTTCAGATGCATTATTTCTCCCAAATATACACAATTTCTCTTTTAAATATAAAAAATCAAATGCACGTAATTTTCAGCGAGCTTCTGCAGCGCGGTCAATTGTTTGACATCTGACAAAAATGGTTCTGCTACTCATCTCTTTTTATCACACAGTTTGCTGCTAGTGACATCCCGCTTTTGTCGTTCTATTCCAAAGGGATAATAATTTTATGGTTTTCTACACCCTAAGTTCTGACATAGCCGCTGCCATATCGCTCGGAAGACTAAGGTTACGTGCTAAGGTACTCATCTGAGCAATGCAGTCGCCTTGTTCACTTAGGGCATCGATCAGAGTGAACTGATAACTTTTTTTGATGAATTCATCTCGAATTGATAGTACTCTGAAACCTTTGATCTCATAATGTTGTGAATACTGCACTTGTAGCAGGCCACTCAGAAAAAAATGCGAAAAATAGTTATGTATAGGAGACTGGCCGGTTAGAATCTTTATCGGAAATATGATTATAATAATGAAAAAGGATACAAGTTTCGTCGCCGGAAGATTGCGTTTGAGCAGGCTGTAAACGATGTGTCTGCGGCGGACTAAAAAAAGAGTTTTGAAAACTGGTGCAGACGCATGAATCTTTGTATAGAGGCTGGTGGAGAGTACTCTGAAAAGATTTAATAAAAATATTATGTACCTGTTGAACTATTTTTAGTGACAACTTTCTGATTGTCCCACGTAAAAAGCATCTTAGTATTACGTTGATGAGCTGATGCAGCCTACGCCGTATAGAAAGCACTTGCAAATTTCAACAGACTTGCCAATCCGGATAGCGTTAGACGCAAGGTTGAATTCCTTGCCTGCCTGTAGGTATTAAGTTTGTTGATAGGCAGAATACTTTAACACAAAAAATAAATTTGGATCTCTTTTTCTGCTTTTCCAGTTGACCGCATCATCAATGGAGATTAAGAATCGTGACTATCAAATTAAAGAGTTAGAGACAAAAGTGGCAGAGTTACAAAATCTTCTCGTGCAGTCAGGTGACATGAACAAGCAGTTTGATGATGCTAAGGTATTTTACATACATTTTACACTTCAAACGTTTAATTCTTGTATATACATCAAATATGTATACATTTCTGGATCTCGTAAACAGTTCCAACGATTTTAATGGAATTTTGTTTACAGGATGTGACCTGTAATAGGAGTTTTTTTTTTTAATAAGGCTCCTTAAGTAACCAGTAATAAATTCTAAAAGGGTATAATTTATTTTTATGAATATTTTAGTTTGTTACTTTCTAATAAAATAATCGAACTAGCAAGTATTACAAACGATGTGTCTTGTATATTGTTGAAATAGATTATAGTGACTGACAGTCATTTACGGTCAAGTTGGTCACGCCGGTCATAAATCATCATATGTATTTAGAAATTTTGAATTTACATAAATTTTATCACTTTTTTCCCTGGCGTAGCCAAATTTTCTGGATATTTAAGCTATGTTGTTTAAATATTCGTTTCTATGGGACGGAAAAGTTGCCGGGAAGACACACCTATCAACTGAGCGCTGTTAAAAACTGTGGCAGAGGCCTATGTTTAGCACCTATATAGTGGACGTCCTTTGGCTAATGATGATGATATGTTTTATAAGTGCTATATTTCAGACTGAAAAGACAGTTCTTCAGCAGAGGATATTGGACCTCGAGCAAAAGACGGAGGATCTTCAAAACCAGCTAAACCATACTCGTGACACTATGAAACGATCGGAACTGCTGGCCTGCTCGCTCAGATTGCAGCTTAATTCCAGCAGGTATGGCCTTCAGTAATACTGTGCCGTTGGTGTAGAGGCTGGTTCGAACTCGGTCCAAAATTTATTTCTAGGTTATTCTGTTTTGAAAATGCTCAGAAATAGGTCGGAGTCAGGAAGTCGGTGGTGATGGTGGTTGTGTTTGGTCCTGCGTCTGATCTCTCTCCGGTCATTTTAGTTTACCGGACAGTGAAACTTGAGAACTATTAAAATTGTCCCGCGGTGATTCTGGGTTTTTCTGTCTTGAAATATTTGGAATCAGCTCAGACTCAAGGAGTTGGTGGTTGACATGCCTCGAAAAGCACGTTAAGCCGATAATAGGTACTATGCCTGATCTCTCATCGGTCATGTTGAACTCCCCTCTCACCGAATTAATGAGAGTGGTAGAACAGAAAGTGCACTTGTGTATTGCGCACTATAATATCTCCGGCGTAACTGCCACGGTGGCGCAGCGGTAAGAGGGTCGCACTTTAAAGTGACGGCTGCGCCAGAGGTCCCAGGTTCGATCCCCGGGTCGGGCCAAAAATATATACCTGATTTTTTTTTGTTCAGAAAACTTAGGATAGCCCGGAATTTGGGAATTGGCGGTGTTTCACTCCCTTGCCTCGAAAAGCACGTTTAGCCGTTTGTCCTGCGCCTGAGCTCTCACCGGTCGTGTCAGATTTCTGTCCCATCGGGCTATGAGAGTAAGAGAAAGGAATAGAGAGTGCACCTGTGTTTGCGCACACACTTGTGCAATATAATATGTCCCGCGTAGTCGGTTAGTCGTTGTGACTGGCCAGTACCTGGCCTTTTACTGTGAAGAGAGACTGCCATTACCGAAAATCGGTAGGACGATATTATATTTTTGAAGGTTGTGGAAAAACCTCAAAGGCCTCCTACCTAGCAAAAGACTGAGACTGACCTGCCCAAATAAACTCACACTTTTTGAATGTACCTGGTAGTGGGAGGGTCACCATATCTCAACTTACATATTTTGAATATCAGAGATTCAATCTTATTCTTCTTTCTCCCTCAGGCCTGCGGGTAGGGACTTGGTCCTATAAACCATAAATAAACTGCGCTCGAATGCACAAGGTCATGATGGCATCTCCTTGGACATGCTTAGGCTGACTTTGCCACACTCACTAGATGCTATCACTGATATGATAAACAGATCTCTTCTGGAACACATTTTTCCCGATAGTTGGAAGATAGCAGTTATCAAGCCACTACCTAAAGCCATTCCTCCCGTAACAATGCAAGTCCTCTACCCCATCAGCATTCTTTCATGTCTCTCGAAAGTGCTGGAAAGGATTGTATGTGATCAACTCACAACATATTTAGACGACAACAATATGCTGCCCAAGCATCAATCTGGCTTTCGCAAAGGCCATGGCACAGGAACTGCTCTTGGAAAGGTGGCAAATGATTTACTGACTGCTCAGGATCAGGGATATGTGACTTCCCTACTGCAACTTGATTTCACACGGGCATTTGATGCTATTAATATATCCTTACTGACGTCTAAACACAGTTACTATGGGCTTGACAGTGGCGCCATAAAATGGTTCCATAGTTACCTGCATCAGAGGCAACAATATGCAGAGATAAGTAGAGCACAGCAGGCACAAAATTGCACTCTAAACAGCAGATAGTGCAAAGAGGAGTGCCCCAAGGCTCAATATTGGGTCCAATCCTGTACATTTTGTACAGTGCCGACATCACTAAGAGCATTTTACACTGAAAGCATCACATCTATGCAGATGACCTTCAGCTTTACCTGTCATTTGACCCTGCAGAGTGCCACAATGCCGTAGTCATGATAAACAATGAGCTACAAAGGATTTCAGACTGGTGCGTGAACAACTGTCTTACGCTAAATGCAAAAAAATCGAAACATGGTAATAGGAACACCAAAGAATATTGCTAAACTTGAAAATAATCTAATAAAGATTAGAGTGAATGCGGAGGAAATAGAAAGGGCGGAAAAAGCAAGAAACTTGGGCATGATCTTCGATAGTAATCTGAAATTTGAGAGCCACATCACAAATTGCACAAGAAACTGTTTTTTCCGACTTAAACTTTTATACAAAATAAGGTCATACCTTAGTGAAGAACTCAGATAACTCTGTGCGAATCACTTATATTGTCTAAGCTCAATTACTGTGACACTGTCTATGGCCCATACCTTCTCGCCCGTACAGCGAAACTCATCCAGCGAGTACAAAATGCCTGCATTAGATTCTGCTACCACATCCCTCCTCGGACTCACGTTACACCATACATTAACGCTGCAAACTTACTGCGGATGGAAGCCCGCAGAAAGCTTCATCTTGCAACCCTACTGTTTGAGGTCTTAGGACACATCGACCACGCTACTTACACGAGGACTTGGTATGGGCACGAGGTAGGGATGGACGTTGGAGAAGGGAGTGCACGAACGTCTTCCTGACCCCGAGACATCGTACAGTCGCATTCCGGGGTTCCTTTAAATTCGCCGCTACTCGTTGCTGGAACACTCTGCCCCCGCCGTTGCGCGCCCTAAAAACAAAACAAACGTTCAAAAATAACCTAAAAAAACACCTTTTGAAAATCCAATTTGACGATGAAAAGCACAGGTACACTTACCAATAAAGAATGCGCGTCATGCCGGGGGACAATAATTCCGGGCACAAGTCATCTGCATATGCAGCCTTCCACATATTACAATGGAGCTATCCTCGCAAACGAGTTTTGCTTTGCAGTGTCAGCGTCGGCATGTAGACCATGTTGCGATACGGTCGCTATTTTTCCTCTGTATTTGTCGCTGAGCGAACAGAACGGATTGTCCCCTAGCTACACCCAGATACTCCACATACCTACCTCAATGATGCACGAAATTTTTTAATGTCAACGTGTCGTACATAACGTGGCAAAAACGAAATATTTTGTAAAGAGGACGGGGCGTGGCGGTCGGACCGGATGGAATGCAAATGACGTCTCACTTGACGTTTACCATTTCCTCATATTTTTTTTTGCTTTTATACGCATATTTTTTGCGTGTTTCCGCTGCTTCGCTTTGGCTGCCGTGGCCGCTTGCAGCTAGGTAAGCGCTTGCGTTTTGTTATTCTTGTTATTTTATTTTATTTTTATTCTTAGTTAATTGTTATTATTACGTTTGTTTTTTGTTATTTTCTTATGTTTTATATTGTATTGTTATATTATATTGTATTGTTTTTGTTCTTTCTATACCCACAAGGCACCCTCTGAAAATCAGTGTCGTGGCATGCATCTTGCGGCCACGATTAATGCTGAGAGGGTGGAATTTTTGAAAATGCAAAAAAAAAAGTTTTTTTGAAATACTCGAGCGCGTCAGATTTTCATAGGGGAGGTTTATCTCGGTATCCTGAAAGCACATTTTCTTAATCTGACAAAAATGTTGGTGGGTTCTCTTAATCTGACCGGAAAGGTTTTTTGGTTTCTTTTTTTTCCTTTCTTTCTCCTTGATAGAACGGGGAATTTAAGAATGACAATAAAGCCAAAAAATACTGACAGCAATATACCTGATAATATACTGATGTTCGGAAAAATCGATGAAATATACTGAAAAGTATTAAAATACTGATTCTGGTCACACTGAAGATAGATACAGCGAGTGCGGGGCGGGGCTACAGGGGAGAAAGTTTCCAGCACATTCGAGAAATATACCGTCGGGTCTTTTCTCTCTCTTCAATCGGCATTATACTGAGGGCACATAGGTCTACGATAGGGGACCATAAACATATATATATTATCGGGACCACAAACATATATGTATTGTCGAGAAGCTTTAGAAAAAAAAATTGAGATATAATAAAAGTAACATAATTTAATCATCGTTATTTCATATCAATTTTTTTTAACACCCTCAGTTTTCAAGATATGCTCAAAAAACCGGGAGTTTGAGTTTTTATGATGCTTCAAGTCAAAAAGTTTTAACTTTGGACAAAAATGTAAAGAGACCTTTTTGTGTAACATAAAATTACCTTTTTTGTTTATTTAAACTTTTTTTTTGTGAAATGTATCGTTCGCGACTTATATGCCGCAACGCGTTTTTCGGAAGACGAAATGGCTCCTCCACACTCCCGGTCATGCGGAAACCGGCAGATTTTGTATTTTTCGTACGTTTTAGATTATATTCTTCAAAATAAAAATAAAAAAAATCGCGCTCGAGAATGCCGGATTAACATTTTTTTTTACAAGTTCGCGACCCTATTACTCGGCGGCGTCAAGGACTTATCGTCAGATTAGTTAAATTTAGTCTTAAAACACTAAAATCAACCCCCAATATCTTAATCTGACGCGCTCGAGTATTTCAGACTATCGATTTTTTTTTACTAATCTGATCGTCTATCCTAGGCGCGCGTCACTACATATAGAGCTAAATACTTTACAAGGTTGTTCTATTAGGTCCAAGGTATCTCTCATATCTTAAACTGCCACGCTCGAGTATTACCGAAAATTCCCCTATTCGCCTCCCTAACTAGTGCCTTTTCGACTCATATTCGATGTTAAATGTATAATAAGTGTGTGTGTCTGTTTATTGTTTAGGTGTCTACGTGTAAGTGTTTTTGTATATGTCTGTGAGTCGAATAAATGTATTTTCTATCTTTCTTTTATTTTTATGTAATTTTAGGAGGATTACCTCTGATGTAGTAACTTCGAGTACAACTATGAATTAGATATTATTAACTGACTGATGCCTTTATCAATAGGGATGAAACGAAATCGGAGCGCTTAAAAAATGACGAGATAGCCCGAGAAAAAGAAAGCATTAGTACTGAACTCGCAAAAGCAGAGAAAACGATAGAGGAACTGCTCAAAAAGGTGAGTATACTACATTTTTGCTCAAGTTTCTTAAAAGTCAAGGTTTGCGATTACTATTAATCCCTCAAGCGTATGTGAACGAGACACAATGCAAATTCTATTGTTATGCGGTTGCCTGCAACCGCTCGGGTATTGAAGCATTAAACTGAGATCATGTCAAAATAATTTAATAGTTTGGACATCAAATCCCATAGCAAAGACTTTGTACCAAGCCTGAATGTTTCTAAGCCTAGAAACGTACAAAAATATAGTCACTATCGGTGCCCCGCGGCGTTGCCCGCGTACATTCGTATTTCCCGTAAAATCTTTCAACGCAAAACACGTACCTATTTTCATGGTAAGAAGGGTCGAGGTCTCTGCCTTACCAGTTGCACGACAAAAATCTTTTGCACATACCACACAAAAACGGGCGTCACTTTAAGTCAAAGACGACGCGTGGTGCAAGCGATTATGGCTCGAGGTGGTTAGTCCTCGATAGTACCTTCTCGCAGAGGCCAGTGCAGCGACCATAACTGCTGGCGCAAGCGCGTTTACGTACCTACTTGAGCTTTGAGAATTATTTTGGAGACATTATTCAAATCAGGTCTTGATTTGAGTTAAGCTCGTTCATTTAAACAAACAGCTTGACACATTGATTTATTAAGCTTTTTATTCCACTCAACAAACATTAAATAAAACAATGCATTATTCATTATAAGTAAATTGTTTCCTTTGCATTATTTATTATAAGTAATCTTAGGGTAAAAGCCTTCACCATCTTTTCAAACTTTCCATCTTTTGCCATAGTATGCATCCAGTTCTTTTCAGCTTTTTTTATTACGTCGTCTGTCCCTCTCTTCTTCTGTCTTCCCACATTTCTTTTGCCATTTGGACCAGCTAGCTATTTGGTTGTTTTATCAGTCCATCTTTTATCTTTTTAAACTGCAGGGCGATTCAGAACCATTGGGTTCCAAACCCAACCTTCGGCATACGATTCCTAATCCCAAACCCAACATGTGTTTTCGGAGCAATTCAGAACAAAATTGAAATCGATTTCGATTACAACACCGGTTTCAGTCGTTGCATTTATGGAGCCTGCATCTAAAAATATTTCACAATTATAAGTAATATAGCAAACATTTTAAATATAGGCCCTTTGAGTTACCAGTAATCAATTCTAAATGGTTTTAATGAATAATTATGAAAATTTTATTTATTGATGACGTCATTATCGTTCGATTACAGAGATTACAGCGTAGTTTTAGTTATCGACGCTATTCAGAACATTTTTTTCTGACATTTGTTGCCGAACGTCACGGTATTTTCTGTCAAAGTTAATCGGGTGCCCTGTAGCACCCGTTTATGTCGGAAAATCCAGATAAAATCCAGATAAAAATGAGTATTGACCTATCTAGGTTTATTTCTTCGCTATGTGAATATAATGAGTTGCTACAAACATAAATAGGTGCAGTGCGTTTACCAAACACGAAAAATAACATCGACATCCGTGTCGACGAAATACAAATAAAAAGTGTATCTCTATAATACACAGCATCTTTTAGCAATACAGAGGATGCCAGGATTACTTGTAAAAGGTTTTTGTCAACAGGACGCGGTGGACAGTACATTCTGCAGGACAATCAAGTTCCTACGAAACTTTGTGTGTTCCAGTGGGAATATCTTATCATTCAGGACATTGACTGTGCTCTAATTGTTCATAACATAGACCGTAAGAAAGTAGAGTCGAAAGCTCAAATAAATTATTTGGAAACCTTGAAAATAAAGGGTGATAAATTACTTATACAACAAGTTATCTTTTGTACTTACTACAAGTTATCTTTTGTACAAGATTTTTTTTACATACATCGTAGTAATAGTATCCAATGTTTGTTACTTATAATAAAATATTATATAACTATCGTATTTCACTGGTCTGCAGTTTATTGTCAGCACACTTCACTTCGATGCTACAAATGCTAGGAAGTTTGAATGTTGTTTGCTAAGGAGTTTAAAAGACAATCCAAATAACCAAGCAAACTACAGCGATCCAAGAGTTGACAATACCATCTCTCATCCGCTTCCTCCGTAAATACCATTGGTTCCTAACAAAAAGAAAGATAATAAGTAATCCCAATTTAGACATTGTACCTATGGTTCTTTATTGATCACTTTCTCTCAATCCAGTCAAATTACAAAGCTCTTGATTCATGCAAATAATATAGTACCTACTCTGGAAATTAAGTTTTCTCTATTGAAATATAGTTTATTTGCATATAAGTCCTCCACAATTTGTTATGATCGCTATGTTTATGACATATTATCACGTTTTTGACAATGTATGATCGCGTTCTAATTTTGTCGAAAATCGCTGTCATCGCTCTAGAAACAGACATTTGTCAGAAATTGGGAACCAAGCAAAGCGAACACGAGGTTTGTAGCACGGAAACTGAAAACTGAAACTTACCCAATATTTGACTGGTATAGTGCATTTATAAGGTAGGCATTAAAATATAAATATACAAAATTATTTCATTTCTTATTAACCCTTACTCTGAGCTCATTTAATCACATATCAAGAACATTGCTCTCACAAAATATATTGTAGCAGTATAGGACACACAAATTGAATATGTATAGTATGTATTATATTCATTAAATGATGTAATATTTTTTTGTTTCGATTACAGAAATGGCTTCGTAAATGAAACAACCGAAGCCATTTCTGTAATCGAAACCCAAACCCAATGTTATTCTGAATTGCTCCGACACCCACGTTAGGATTAGGATTGGGAAAATAAAGTTGTGAAAATAAGTGATAATGAGTCAACTAATAGTTTGGTAAAGTAATTATGTAGTTCAACGATAATATAGCCTTATCTCAGGTTATACTTTAAATATTTTGTTTCTTCAAGACGTAAACTGTTTTATTTCAGAGGTTTAAGATAAAACCATATCTTGAGTTAATCTATTTATGTATTTTCTGGTGAATACACCAACCGTCGAATTAAAAGGATTTAAAGTGTCCCGCAGATGTTTCAAAATACACATGCGGGGATTCTGCTCCCGTCGCCGGCGCCTTCGTCTTACTTTTTCTCCTTCCATGATATCCTGTAAACTCAAATAGAAATGGCAATGGCAGAATTTACAGGGACGTGACGGTATAAATTTTGCCGCGTCCAATAGTTTTTAAAAGAAAGATTATTTATACACATTTTATTTCGTTGATTTGTATGTAAGCAAGTACTGGAGGTCCTGCCATAGCTCTAGGGTTGTATAATAATATGAAAATCTCTGTAATCGAACGATGTGACGTCATCTTCGGTTCCGTCTTGGGTTTGGGAAAATGTTGTACGGATTGGGTTGTTCTGAATAGAAAATTTAAAAAATCTGTCCCAAACCCAAACCGAATGTCTTATCGAATGGTTCTGAATCGCCCTGCTGTATAGACAAGCATCTAATAATTAAGTTTTCATTGGAATATCTGTGTTTCTTGTTTTCTGTATTCTCTTCAGTTTTAGTATGCTTTGTACCATTGAATGTTGGTGTGGTGAAATTTTATTATTGACTTTTTTTGTAAGTTAAGTAGGTACATGAGAATGAAAGAATCCGTTATGTCTTTTTAGGGTTCCGTAGCCGAATGGCAAAAAAACGGAACCCTTATAGTTTTGTACCCGTTTTACGATTCTTATACAAAAAATAAAAAAATGTGATAATTAAGGGATACTCTCATACATGAAACTAAAATCGAAATTCTTTTTTGTCATACCTATGCGTGTGGGTGTGTCTATAGGTGTTTTAAAATTACATGCTGGTTCCGAAAACCATTTTCTTTTTAAGTCAAATGATTGATAGACGCTTCCAAAGTGGTAAAATAGCATCCCCTCCCCCCCCCCCCCTCTCTAACTTCTAAACTAAGCGAGTGTAAATGTTGAAAAATATATAATGTATATCTTTAAAAATACGAGTTTACCCAAATACACATAATTTTTGCGTATTTTATCGGTTTATCATCCACCTTTTCGTTCTCTTTTAGCTTTTTGTCAGTATCTTAGTTTTCGATGAGTTCATGTGCATGCCGACATGATTGCTTTCAGACTTCAATACCTGCAGCATAGATTCGAACTCTGTCGCCGATTCATTAATAAGGACAATAACATCTGCTAACCGCAGGTGTGACAATCTACCATTAATCATCCAGATTCCATTGTTTGTACAGCAAATATTTAAAAAAAAGCCTTCAAGCACAGCTATGTTGCTTTGGAGACAGCGGGTCGTCCATAGTGATTACCTACTTGCTCAGTGCCAATAACTATCAAAGTTTAATACCTACTCAATAGTCAGCGTATTGTCAACTTTTCGCTCGATTTTCGCTGTCAATGGAGCAGTACCCTTACCATGAGTTTACTCGATAGCGACGACGTTTTTACTCGCTAGTGACGACGTAACTTTTTGTATAGAAAATTTTAGTTCTGCCAGTGACCGCTCGAGGCGCTGTGCAATTTTCTATAGACTTTCTACGTCGTCGCTAGCGAGTAAAACCGTCGTAAACTCATGGTAACGGTACTGACTATAAATAGTTTGACTGATATAGATATCGCCGCAAAACTTTGGCTATTCCGAAAATCTCAAGCTTTGCCGCGAGACATCAAATCAAAAATCTATAGTGACTTAGGGCGACCTCTGTGTATTAATTTCAATTGTGATAAAATATTATTGTCAAAATAACTTTGTAATAGAATGTCCGATTTAAATAATTCAGTAATTTACATAGCCTTAAATACGACATAATTTATTCGCATAAGGATTAATACTGATGTACGCAATCTGTACCTTACTTTGTATCAGCGCTAATATTCCATATTTTAACTAAAAAAACTGGACATGTGCGAGTCGGACTCACACTGAAGGTTCCGTGCTGACTTTAACTAAATAATTCACTTACTTCTACTTAGCCAAAATACCAACATATTTTGTTGATAGCTAAAATAACTTTGTTTTTCATAGTATTTGTATAGAGGACAAAGTGTTTTTTTTCGGTTTTTGAAAATGCGCGAAAGTATTTGTAAAGATCTTAATTCTAAATCCTAGCATAAAAATAATATACGATGTTACATCCATCGCCCTGGTAGCTGGCAATGAATGGCCATCTCTCAGCGCCTCCCTATGGGGGCACGTAACTATTTCCGATGACCAAAACGTGCAAATTAATGTATTAAAGCATGATTTGCAGGCTTCAATGATATTGTATTTAGAATTAGATGTCGCCTCGCGAAGTAAGAGTACACAAATATGGCACTGTCTGATTAATGGGTGTCAATAGATTGACATCCATCACATCAGACATCAGTTTCGGAACAGTCATAATAGAGTAGCTTTCTCAGTTTTTTTTTTAAAGTATGAAGAAACATTACAATATACTCGTTTACCTTATTATAAATACGAGTTCACACTTTAGCTCGGTAGTGTAGGTTTAATCAACAAAAAACATTTTATTTTAAATTATTTAACATTTTCAATATTGAATTTGATCTACTAAATGCAATTTAAATGTGTCACTTGAATGCTTGAAATGTCATGGCGCCAATATCAGAGTCGCGTTCACTGCTAGGCATTCACGATCACGTGACCACATATTTATTTATTTATTTATTTATTTATTTATTTATAGAAAATATTTACAGTCCTTATTTAAATAAATAAAAAAATATTTATTAATACACCATAGTCATCTGGCATCATGTAAACGCGATGAGTCCTTCAAATTACATGCTGACAGTTAGCGTACATATTTTTTTCTACCATTGTGAGTATCATCCCTCACGGATGTGTTTATCAACAGTCTTTTGTTATACTTTTGTAAACGCGAGCGCCGGCGACCTTTTGAACCGTGAGCGTCTACGCTGTTACTTTAAATAAATTAATTAAAGGTGTACTTGATATTAATATAACTCAGAGGCGGATATTAACATACATGTCCATAGACATATGTGTCAGGATCGTGCGGGCAGGTTTCGTACCCGCGACTGCTTATCTCTGTAGTCCGGAACGTAAACCACCACACTATGACGGTCGTTAAATTATTGTTAAAAAAATTGGTTGCCTGTAAAGTCGGTATACGGGCGAAAGTTTTACGTGACAACGACTTTTTATGTCTGTCTCTCTCGTTCTTACGCGTGCCTCTCACTCGCTCTCAGTGCTGCGCGCGCGGCAGACCGATCATAGTTGAGTGGGAGAGAGACGCAAGGCATTCGGCGGGCCTCTCTCTCGTTCGGTGACTCATCGTAACGTTACCGAGCGTTACACTTTTTCATAAGTGACTCCCAGCCGCAACCTAATTTAAGACGTTGTCACGTCAAAATATAATAGTACCAAACTACTCAATGTATGCCACTGTCTGTCTATCATGAATGATAGGCACTATTAAATACAATTTACTTAACGAAAATATTATATTTAGACTGAACCATTTTTATTGCGTTGTTTCTGAAAGTTTCAAAGGCGCACTGAGGCATTGACACACTTATGAACGCTGACTCCATCAAAAACAGACTAAGTCAAAGACCTCACTTTGACGTGAGGTGGTGTTTGCTTGCTGTCTTTTAGCGTCTCACCGGTGATCTGGTTCTTAATACAATATAATTGGCAGGCTTATTGATATGATATATCTATAACTCCTTTACTCTGATATGATTAGATAGACCAAAATGACATTTGGTGGGATGCCACTTTTTCGTAATCTAAAAATAGTGATGTGCCTAAATATTCGACAACTTCAATTTTTATTCCATTGTTGGTTTAAAATGATTATAGAATAATTAATTAATTCGAATTTGTTTTGTACAGAAGTTTATTAGCAGGAAATACTGTTTTATTTATTTATTAGCAGGAAATACTATTTTATTACAAAAATATACAAAAACAAGATCTGTTTTAAAAACATGCATTCTACAAACACCATCACAATATGTAATAATATATTTATAGAAATTAGTAAAAAGTCACAATAGGTTAAAGTCATACAAAATATTGTTGTTGCTCATGGAAAAACATTTATTTTACTCATTTGACAATTTTATTTATGAATTACGTTTGTTTAAAGTTGTATTCAACGTTTTACGTGTATTATGTATCCAAACAAGTAGAATCACAGAATTGAAAAATTGTATCAATAAGTCAATTAATCGCTTACAATTGAATGGTTACAACACAAATGCACTACGCTTGCAACATTAAAAATAAAAAGTGGCATTGAAACTGTCATTCTGGTCTATCTAATTAAAAATCAGAATTTAATTGATGTGTGCGAAGTAGGTGGTGGGGGAATCCGAATCGATAGCAGCGCTCACAATGACCAAGAAAAAAATTTTTGGGGGACATCTGTCATAGATTGGGGAAATTTCGAGGCGGAAGGTTCAATTTAATTTTGCTCGTGTTTTATAAATTAATTTCACTAGTCTAATTGATAGTAAATTTTGACTGAGTGTTCTTGATGGGTGCCAAAAGTGGTGGTAAAATGGTTAAAAAACAGCAGAAGGCTGCTGGTGGTAAAGAAGATTGCTTTATAAATGATTGTTTAGACAAAATAGCTTGCAACCAACAATGCGATGATATTGAGGATTTAACAGAATATTTTGAGAAAAATGACCTGAATTCCTATTTAATTTGCCCTTTTTCGTTCGAAGAATTTAACTTGTCTCTAGATAGTAAAAAAGATACCACACCGGGTCTCGATAATATACCATACTTACTAATAAAAAAACTCGATGAGTCCGCGAAACTAGTTTTATTGCATATATTTAATAAGTTTTGGCGAGACGATGCAATCCCTGCATCATGGAAAACAATAGCTGTTGTACCTATTTTGAAGCCTGAGACAGATCCAGTTTTAGCTGAATCTTATAGATCTATTTCTTTATCATCGTGTGTTGGTAAAATTTTTGAAAACATGATTAATAGTAGACTTGAAATTTATGCAGAATCTAGATTTTTAATTCCACCAGAACAATTTGGTTTCCGCAAAGGCTGTAGTACAACTGAAAGTTTAGTTACATTTGCTGGAGATATTAATGAAGCTTTTTTGACCAATTAATATTTAGTTAGTACTTTTCTGGATGTAAGTGGAGCTTTTAATAATATTAATCTATTAACTCTTGTCAAAATTTTAAATGGCTACAATATCCCTGGCAAAATAAGCCTATGGATATTCAACTATTTTTATGCTCGCAAAGTCTGTATAAAATTTAAAATTCATTATTCGGTCCAAAATTGGCTTATAAAGGTGTTATGCAAGGGGCAACTTTGTCTCCATTGATGTACGCATTATATACTGCATTATTTCATAAATATGTATCAATACCCCATTTGTCAATGCTTCAATGTGCAGATGACATTGTTATTTATACATCTGACAGAAACCTAACACTAGCCATTAATAAGTTGAACGAAACGAAACCTTGCAGAAACTTTATTTGTATTATAATTGTAAACTTAATTTGGAGATTAATCCACAGAAAAGCTGGGCTATGATCTTTAGCAAGACTATAGATTTTCATACTGTAAATATTAGTTTAAGTTACTGTTCTGCAAATATTAATTTTGTTGAGAAGAAAAAGTTTCTTGGTATAATTTTTGACACTAAAATGACATTCCATTCTCATGTTTTAAAAATTGTAAATAGTATGCAAAAGAGTGTAAATATGATGCGATATCTAGCTAGTGTGTCCTGGGGAATGGATCCAAAATTGCTTAATATGATTTACAAATCTATTGTTCGAAGTCATAACGACTATGGCTAGATTATTTATGGAAAGTTCATCAGTCATCCTCTATTTAGAGAACTTGAAGTAATACAAAACAAAGAATTGCGAATTATTACAGGAGCTATGTGTTCTACACCCATTAATTCTTTAGAAATAGAGGCTGGCATACCTCCAATATTTATTAGACTAAAGTACTTAGCAGAAAAATTTTGTGTTAAAGTTCTAGCCAATCAAAGTTATATTTGTAGGTTTAAAAATAACACGATTGTAAAAAGTGAGCCAATCGAAGATTTAAAATGTATATGCAAATGTATAGACCAAAGTGTTAAATGGGATCTTAGTACATTAGAAATTCAGACCACGAAACCTTCGATTTGCAAGACTAAGGTATTGAACAATGAAGAGTTTTTACACTTTATATACACAGAAAAAACAGAATATAGATATTTGTATACGGATGGCTCGATGACTACTGAAGCAGCATACTATGACTCAAAGAGAAAGTTCGGACGATGCTTTACCCTAGACAAGAATGCATCAATTTTCACGGCAGAAGCATATGCAATTTATACGGCATTACAATATCTCAGTAGAATTGAAGACGCTTACAAATTTTTGATAATAACTGATTCACTGAGTGTATTGAGTTCACTGGAAAACTCTAAAATATCATTCAAAATCAATTTATACATAACCATGATTAGACAATACATTCAAGAAAATCCTCACCAATTCATAGAATTTCTATGGGTACCAGCACATCAAAGAATATCAGGAATGAAACGGTAGACAGCCTAATGAAAATTCAAATACCATCTTCTCACTCGCAATATACAGCTCCACCCGTAAATGGTTACGGATTACTTCTCACACCTGAAGATAAGAATGTATGAAAACTAGCGACAAGAATGGGAACGAACCAAACAAATCAAAGGAAAATGGTATGCAGAAATTCAAGAAAATATAACAAGCAAGCCGTGGTTTTTTAGACTACAGTCACCTACAAGAAAATTCATCACAACGTTGAATAGACTGAGATTAGGACATGGCAAGTTTCCAGCACATTTGAAACGAATCAATCTCATACGTTCAGACATTTGTGAATTTTGCACAAATGACAGAGCCACCTTGGATCACTTGATGCTCAATTGCCCTGCCTTTACTTTGCAAAGAATGGTATTAATAGAAGGCTTAATGAAGATATATAAACAAGAAGAAATTCCCCGCCTATTGCCATCTTTGTTAAAGAACACGGAAACATATGAAAAAATATTTAAATACCTGATTTCTACATTTCAAACTGTGTAATGCACGCGTTTATAAGATATTCTGATGAATATTAATTCACACTTCACATCACTTAACAATAACGACAAACCAACAATTATGGTTAAAAAAGCTAAGAAATGATAGCAACATTTAAGATTTGGCAGGAAGGATTCGTCCAACGCCGTAAAACCTATTTGGAAAAAATAATAATTTTATTATATATTTTACGTATCCGTGCATTCTGTTTTATTAATAAATAAAAATCGACTCTACAGATTAACATAATTAAATAGAAGGGATATACTGTACTTTAAAGGACGCTGATCTTGCGTTTCATAATTTTTTGTCAGAAACTACATGATGCAAGAAGTCTTTTGGTGAAGTCGTTTTTTGAAGCAACCTGGTAGTTTTCGAGAAGTAATTTTTAAAAATCGCAAAATTATAACAAAATGTATGATTATTTTACGTCAATATTATATTACGATTGACTACTAACCTTATAAAATTACGATCTGTCACTTGTGTTTTGTTACGTGAATGTTGATTCTGTACAGTCAATGTAGACATCAAGTCCTGTAGGCCACGAGATAGGTTAGAAATTCAAGGCGAGCGCGAAGCGTGAGCCTTGAATTTCGTGGTTATTTATTTTTAAAATACAACAGTAATCTTTTCAAACCCCTGAAAATAGGCAATTGCCCGCCCACCTTTGCCAAAGTCCTGTAGGCCACGTGATAGGTTAGAAATTCAAGGCGAGCGCGAAGCGTGAGCTTTGAATTTCGTGGTTATTTTTTTTTAACAGACAACAGTAATCTCTTTAAACCCCTGAAAATAGGCAATTTCGTAGGGAATACGCATGTCCCCCCACTTTACTACACCTTCCCCTCCACCCCCCCTTCCCCCTACCCCTAAATTTGATGATCCAAAAGTGAATTTTAACACTTTTAGTCCAGTCATAACCTCAAACTTCAATCATGAATATCTCAGAAACCAAAAGCTTGCTTAAAGAAGGGAGAGTATCAGGGTGTACCCCCCTTCAACCCCCTTTCCCCAACCCCCCTCCCCTCCCCCTACCCCGCGTCCTTTATTGTACAGTATTACCAATAGAAGAAATAGATAATTCAATATTGTATTGGAATAGGAGATTTTTATACAAGGAGAAAAAGTGACCCACGTTAGGTACTCGAGATGTTTTTGGCGCTCGAATGATGTGAGAGCGCTAATAATTCAAGAGTGAAATGGGTGCTGTCACCCGAGTTTAACATACTATTTTTAAATTCGACTGTGAGTAATGTGACTAATGTATAGCTAATCTTTAAAAATGTGGAAAGCTTTTTATTTTACTAATATGATGTGACTCAATTCTTTTCTTCTTGACAGTTCGGAAAATTGAACTATTTTCACACAATTCATGTGAAAATAGACGGGAGGAAAATAAGTTTTCCATCCCTAGGGTGGAAAGTAATTTAGTTTTAATTGCTACGATCAGACACGGAGCTTAAGATAATTGAGTCACATCATTTAAATAAAATAAACAAGCTTTACATGTTTTTAAGATTAGCTAAAAAGCGTGTATTACTAAGGTCGCTGCTAATGACAGCCAACAGTCATTTCAACGTCCACCAATAGTTTGTGGCGCTTTCGTCGCGTACGGTCTCCATAGGTACTACCAAGATAGTTAGTTTACATAATTTGTTAATTTTGTACAGATTGCAGATGACAATCAACGGCAAGTGTCACCTCCTCTATCTCCTTTTGCTAGTGCCAGTGCTCCGAGCGACGAATCTACAAAAAAAGTAAGTTCTCTAATGTTTTGAATTAATTGAAAAACTGACGAACTCACTCCTACCTTTACTGTACTGTTCTTTGAGCAGCAGCTTAACTAATAATGTCTGATATAACTATCTGAATTTGAACTAACTTTTTAATATTTCATCCCCAGATGTATACTTGCTCCAGATGCAAACGGTTTCAGAGCATAAACAAAAAGGATTTGAAACGGCATCAAAAGGATGACTATGACTGCTGGTTACATCTTCGAAACTTAAAGTAAATTTTTCGCTCCGCGTTTTGAATGACGAGATGGCGTCCGTGCCGAAAGCCACTTTATGCCCTAGGTAGACAGTCGAATATTATAGCCCTGTGACTAACAGTAGTAGATTTTTCACAGCTTAGATTAGTCCTCAGTTTCAATCACTCTGACGAGTGAGGCAAATGTTCTAATAGGTACTGCCCTCACCTCGACGCTTTACCTATTGTGGGAAAACAGACGATAGGTTTTAATTCTTAAATGTAAAGTAAAATAAAAATACAATAGCCTTTCAAAATGAAATATATTTCATGGAACCCGTAGCGTTTCTTAGCTGTTTTTATAAAATTTATACAAATAGATTAATATTTTTCTAATTGAATATTTTAATCAATACTTTTCAAAAAATTTCTACAATATACTTGTCGATAAATAACTTTTTGTTTCATTACCTAATTTAAACCTAGTGTCTCGGGACTTAATTGGCACCATTTTTCTTCAAAATACAAGAAGTTACTTCATTTGAGTTGTAATTTGTGAGGATAAAAGTGTGCTGTTTTAATATGGAGAAAAAAGAAACGCTATTACTAAACAAAAGATGAGATTCAAACACAGAGAAGACAATCAGTTGGACTAAACAATGTTATAAGTATAAACCGCAACTTATACATAAATCAGAAATCAGTGAGTTGTTAAATAATATTTAAGACAATATCCACTGGTACTCGTTTGATGCTCAATAGAAACTGCTAATAATAAATAAAACGTTCAAAGTAACAAATAATAAATAGGTCGGAAGTATATAAAAATAAATCTCTATAAATACTTAAAACTAATTAAATAAAATTATCGTTCAGAAAAGAAGCGAAGACAGAACGATCCATCTTGCACCAGGTTTATATTGCCTGTAAAATTCTGTAAGGCGACTTATAAGTTGAGTTTTTATATTGTGATAAAATAGCAATACTGATTAGTTTCCTAGAATACAATTAAGTAGTAGATCGTTGCATATTTATTAACCAAGTATTTTATAAACATGTACACTGTTATTTTTTTCAACTTTATAGTGCAAGATGGTCTTGGTTTAACATAAAACAATGTAACATGAATTTCAATGAAGAATTTAAATGTAACATTCGAACATAACTAGGCATATGTTATAAACTAAACTGACGGAAAACTAATGAATTTATTAAGCCACTTGTGTGAATATATGAATAACACTATTTTAAGCTTATGTTAGATATACAAAATACTAGTTAATACAAACGAAAAAGTGTCAGAAAATTTTAATATAAAAGCGTTTAAATACTGTGATTGGAATGCGTTACAATTAAATAAAATAAGACAATCTCAGTCAGAAATAACGAGACAGATTTGAACCATCGCAATCAGCGACCTCTGCCTCAGTTTTGGGGGACTAACCTAGGAGGTGATCTAATATTAAACAATCTTCAATGTACTTTACACCATAGCTATCAAGCCTATAACACTTAATAACATCAAATATACTATAGGCGTCTCCTAAATACACATTATCTAAGTTACAATAACATTACAATTAGTTGCAAACATAATAAATATGTCGCGTTATAGACTAGAATACGTTGAGGATAGCAAGCAAACGTCAATCGGAGGAACATGACATTTTTATGCTTTTGTTGGCAAAGCGGTGGAGTTCGGCCTTAGTTTGTACGTTGTCTGTGGTGTGACGAGCCAAAATGGCGGCCTGTCAAGAGTTGGCGCGAAGTGTGGGCGGGCTGTTAGCGTTTCCCGACGTAGTCGATCATCTGATCTATTTGTTCCTCCTCGTCGTAGAGGTACAAAGACTCCATGCAGCCCTTGAAGTAGGGCGTGGTGAAGCATTTTTCCCTGTAAACGATAAAAAATGTTAATACATTTTGTCTATGGTATCCAAACTGCTACGGTAGTACTTGATTGCCGAAACTCTAAATAACAGAATAAGGAACCTTGCCTTCTTTGTAATAAATATTTGCTTTTGTTGTAAGTAGCAACAATGTGAACAGATAAATCTCATCTCATAAATTATAGCTACAATACAATAAACATAGCACGTGAGTAAACAATGTTATTAAATATACTAGGTTGTTAAGAAGAGATAAACTAGTTACGGAAAACCATAAAACCTGATAATAGTACAATTGGAAAAGTTTATGGTGAAATAACATGCATCATCTAGTTATCATCTCGTTAACATAAAGCTCAGAAAAAGTGCAAGAAAATATTATGAAGGAAGTTGAATATTTTGAAGAGTAAGAAGTCCTGAAAAAGAACTGAAATAACTATCTTTAATTTATATTTCATAACAAAACATTCTTGCAAATCAACTATTTCATATTTTATTGACGTTTATTGAGGCTTCGTTGCTTATTATTACGAATGCAATGATCATTAGGCATCTGTAGGACTTATGCAAACTAAAACTAATCGCGTGTAGAACTGTAATTAACTTTCTGAAGTTTGGTGTTTTAAAAGATGTAAAATGTTATTGATCTAAATTCACATGCTGTTAATTTGCTGAAATTGAAAATGTGTTAGTTGCTCCCGACTACAAAATATATAAAAAGGTAAACATTTATTTAATTTAATTTGATAGTGTATACTGCATTCAAGTGTTAGTAAAGTGCTGGCTGGAAAATCGTTGCGTGCTGTCATTCCCAAAAGAAAAAAAAATTGAAGATTTGTTTTTGCCCAACCAAGCAGTCGGGCAAAGGACAAGTTTTAGTAAAGAAGCTCTCATAAACCACTGAGAAGTATGCAAAGCTTGCAGAGAAAGGTGGGTGCTTAATAAATCCTCTTTGGTACCTAAATCCCTGGATCGGCCCCGTGTAACTGTTTTATATAGGTCTTGAAGAGGTCGAGTTGGTCGTTCTCTTGTAGCACCTCGACGCATCCCTTGAAGTAATCTGTCGTGAAACAGTCTTGCCTGCCCCAACAAGCAATCGTGTCATTATTTTTGGTAAAATATTATTCATATAAAAGTTGTCGTAAAAGGTTGCACACTGCACAGTGTTGTATTTGTCTTTATGACATTTTTCAATTAATAATTTACACTGGCTGGTTCGAAACTGTTTTTTTACTGTTGCGCAAAAGCGCGCCAAAAATTTGACACGTCAACTTTTTTTACCAACCTGCATAGAGTATAAAGCGTTGGTTCCCTGAAGAGGTTGTAGCAGTCGTCGCAGATCCTGTCGAGGCGAGCAAAGATGGCGGCGTCATAGACACCCTTGCACTGGAGGTTGAAGAAGGAGCGGCGGGCTACGTGGTGGGGCGTCGCCGCCGGGGGAGCGGCCGCCGCGCCGAGCGCCAGCGTCACCAGAGCCGCGCACACTACTTGCACTGAGCTTAGATGCATCTGGAATTAAGAAAAAAAATGTCTTATTATCATTTGGTTATTTATATTCTGGGTTCACTATTGGGATTGTCTGTAGTCTACCCGAACTCGACGGTAGACCGAGCCCAGCGCTGTGGTACACTCGTATGAAATACTTAACATATCATTTAGACACTGCAGATCTTTTCTTTTATATGAGGTGTGCATGCACACCCAATATAATTACGACTTAATTTATTTTTGTTACTTAGTTCCGTATTTTTTTGCATGAAACTAAAAACGTGTATTTAATAACTAGTATATAAATCCACCCAATATTCGAGGTCAGTTGCAGCAGTGCGCAGGCAACATGAATATCAACTCACTGCCAATTCAATCGGTGCCATTTAGTCTGATCAACCCAAACCACTCAAACCTGACCCCTCGAGTATTCCCCAGGCTACGAGAAATAGGAGAAAGGAGGGTCTACCTCACTGGAAACGCGTAAGGCTTCTCGGTTTTTGTAGACTTAATAAAATCGGCAAGTTTATGATTGTACAACTCGATGTAAATGATCTCGTCGAAATTCAACAGCTAATCGACTGCTGCATGTTAAGCGGCTCGCTGCCATGTTTTGTGGACTTTATTGAAAGTGGACGGCTGTGAAATTGGATCAAGCTGTTTCATTTGTAATGCAGTCTTGAGTGGGTATCGTGGGTACGGTGTCTTAAATAGGGACCTGTTACAAAGGCGGCTTGTCTGTCAGAACTAACGAATAACGTAGTTCCTTGAGGTTCCTATGAAGGTTTCAGAAAATTATCAAAAGTAGGGTCGTGTTCTAAGACAGCTATCAGGCTGCACTTGTTGATAACTATCGTCCGACTGCTAAACAATAGTGGGATAAGTGGGATTTTAGAGCTGAATATCAAATCAGCACACTTCTCACGTCGTGCAAAGCGGAACTTTAAGGGGCTAACAAGACCATTACTCAAACTGTTCCATCTATCTTGCGTTGCAGGAGAAAATGGAACCGCTTCGTGTGGACCTACCACGTAAGTGTTACACATAAGGGTAAACTTACACCGCGTACAAAAGATAAAACAAGCCCTTAGAAGCTGGGTGCTCAAGAAAGAAGTTCGGAGGTATATTATGAGATCACTTTTTGATGCTAGGTCTTAAGATACTCGTAGATCAGGAGTTTGATACTTAAACTGACAGCAAATTTTTATTTTGAGGATGACACCATTTGATGAATGAAGAACCGCATAATATATACGAGTTGATAGAATAATTAGCAATTTGCCGTAGTTTGAAGTTTTAACTATGAGTTCACGGTAGGTGGCCGCTAGCTGCCGTGCAGTCTAGCCAGCGCGTGTTACTATGCGCTGCGTGCGCGCAAGGCGATGCGATACGCAGTGCGTTCACTCAACCGTTTAGGTCATCAGTTGCATTGCGCGTGATAAAGCCAGAAATATATTGCTAGTTGAGGCCAAGTAAATTCTTGCCAAATAAGAAATGAAGTGGCTGGAATTTGCTAGATTTTGTTTTCATACATCATGACACTTAAATAGAACGCAATGAATACAGTATAAATCACACACGCCCAAAATAACAACAAAAAAGTTAGATTACATCAGTTTTTGACTAATAAAGCTTACTCTCATTACATTTTTTTTTTCAGATTGTATAAAACATATTATAACGTGTCTTTCAAAAAGATAGTATCTTATGTGGGTTTGGTTTCATTTATTTGGTCAAATATGTTTTTGATTTTTGCATTTTCCTGCCCAAAGCAACGAGTGCCCATAGAAAACCTTAAGTATAATTCATGAAGTCAACCTCATTGGACTCCTTAGTCTCCATAGTTCTGGGAAACAAATGCAAAAAGGAAAGTAGGAATAATTTTATTTAACTTTTGATGAGTCAAGGCGATTTGTGGTCGATTAACTGGTTTGGATCTGGAATTCAGGACGCTTTATAATTTTGGTCACCGAAATTAATGATACACTAACTAAATTGAGCTTACGGGCTACGCATCAAAATCCCCAAATATTTAATAAACTACTTGGCCTGTTGCTAAAACAGTCAGGTAGATGGCGCTGATGTCACGCGTGATGACGTATCCTTAAGAGACTACAAATTTCACGCGGGTTGACCGACTGCACGGTAGCTCGAATGGAAGGAGCGTTGGCCCGGTTAGCCAAAGGTTACGGGTTCAAGTCCCGCCCGTGCGCAATTTTTGGTTTCCTATTTCATCCTATTTGTTTCAAAGCATGTGCACCACAAAAGTATTTACGTCTGAAAGTTTTAGCAGTTATCGCATTGATAATTATTAAGTGATTTTCACTTGCTATAAGATCCATTCTGCATTGCAAACCAGCATGTCCTTTACCAATTGGCGGCGTTTAAGAGCAGTTAAGTTATTTAAACAAGATTACATTTTAATACGTGGCGGCTTAATTGTGGAGTAACCTAAAAGCGGAGGTGGTCGGGTAATAGGCTCACTACCTATATTTACACTTTACGCCCCTCCACTTAACTTAATCGGTAGCCACTTGTACACTCATGGTGGGATAAGGCTATTGACACACTGCAGGGCACTTATGAGCGCATGCACCTGCACAGTTACACTTGCAACAGATTGGAAGTTACAAAGATCGGTGGAGGAGTTTAGGAGAGACCATTGGTCAACGCTCTTTCCATTCGAGCTACCGTGCAGTCACCGAATGAAATTTCTAGTCTCTTAAGGATACGTCATCACGCGTGATGTCGCGTGACATCACGCGTGTCGCGTGACGTCGGCGCCATCTATCTGACTGCAATAGGTCAAAAAGTTTGGGGATTTTCAATTGATTCCAGTAATGTTGGGAAACATTTGGGGATTTTGATGTGTTGTCCGTAAGCTCAATTTAGTTAGAGTATCATTAATTTCGGTGACCAGAATTATCAAGATCCAGAAGTTTGACGGCACATGTTTAAAATGGTGATTTAATACTGTAAGAAATCCTTAACTCCAGAGCACAAAGTGCAACATGCTAAGGCATCTTTAAGATACAGCCTTAAGTCACAGTCTTAATAGTCTCTTATTTCATTGTGTAGATAAGAATAAATGTAATGTATGAGGCCTCTTTTCTATCCCCATTTCGCCTAGTTTAAATTATCTGATCGCGCAAATGTAACAACATCCTTAATCTGGTCAAGCAACGTCTGTGTCGTTAAACACCTGGCGTGGCTTCCCGCGCTTTGCGATTACGCAGCGTGATCATTGCGACAGCCCCGTTCGATTGGGCGAAGGATACGAGATGTGGAGATAGCCTGCGTGAGCTATGAAGCTTGATTGCGCCGTTTTCCTATATGCTCTTTGTGGTCACCGCCGAGTTATCCGATGTGCCTGAGATACAGGTTCTGGTAATAACACTTTCTTGGGATGTCTGCTTGTTAAGCGATGGCTCGAGTAATCTTAATTATAAACACTTGCAGCGGATTTGAAGCCAGTTTGTTATTCGTCCTTTTGCTTTCATATCTTTCGACATAGGCCATGCTGCACTTTATCATGTTAAAAGTTTAGTTAGGTAAATCGTTAGTAAAGATTTATTCCACATTATAAGAAGAGATAACAGAAAACAATATCGCTGATTTCTCAAAGAGGATTGCTTAGTTAGACGGTGATTAAAATAAAGGTAGGTTATACTTATTTGATAATCCTATTCAATCTAATATTATTACTTTGTGGCAATATTATATCCTGAACACTTAAATCCTGGTAAAAGAGCCTTGATTTTATCTTTGCCAAGACCAAATTAGCCGTGATTTCCTGGTGCAAAATGAACATTAACTGTAAAACGTATTTTGTATTCGCGGTAACGTGGGAACCTACTAACATTAATTAACATGTTAAGAGTGTACCAGGCCCTTTTCAGCGCTATAATGAAACGCAAATGTGGATGTAAATAGCCAAGTTTAAAACGGACTTAGCTGTTGCATGTTACAGAAGTTGAGAATACACACAACAATTGGCTAAAGAACAGTACAATTTTGCAAAACTACTTATTAAGGGTTAATCAATAAAGAAAATCTATTAAACCCTAATACGATGATAGATTATGAGCCATGTATATCTGTCCATACATACAAAGCAATAAATATTCTTACTCCCACAAGCCAATGGTTTAGAATGTTTTTAACACTCAGTGTCATATTTTATGTTCATATTGATGAAATAAGAAACCAAAAATTTGCGCACGGGCGGGACTTGAACCGGCACTTTCTGGCAAGCGTTATTTATTTCCAAGTTGAATTTATTCTCTAAAGCATAACTACTTGACCCACTGTTGCATAAACAGACGGGAAGATGGCGCTAAACGTCACGCATAATGACGTATCCATAAGAGACCACAAATTTCGCAGGGTCCGACAGACAGCACGGTAGCTCAATTGGTAGAGCGTTTGGCCAGCCAGAAAGTGCTGGTTCAAGTCCCGCCCGTGCGCAAAATTTTGGTTACTTATTTCATGTTTATCCCACAAGCCGATTATCTAGTCTTGGCTTGTTATGGAGACAACCACAGAAAGCGCTTGCTAGCAATGACGAGTTTAGACTGTCATTAGCTTGTCCAAACAGTAAGCGCTCAATAGGCAGCCATTTTCCTTTGAACTTTCGAAACTAATAACTGCCAAATTGTCACTTGTCGCTAAGTATTTAAAGGACACGTTTAAGCGTCAATCATTTGAGTTGCTAGCGCTATTTTCGGCTTTAAACCCACTGGCCGTCGTTCCGGTAGCTGCTATCGCTTGATCGCAGCCTTCGAGTGACCTCTGCGCCGGCGCACCAATCCCGCGCTTCCTAGTTTCTCTCGCTTTTTCATAGTCATTAGGCGTAGAGAGGAATTGTGGCTGTTGCCAATGGGAAAAAGAGATGTTTTGGATAAGCTTCAAAATTACCTAGTCAGCTTTGAACCAGATTAAAGATGATGGATGCACTATACAGAAAATCTTTTATCCTGGCACGGTCGCCATATAAAGGTTCAGGGCGACTCTGCTGCTGCTACTGACGTGCTGAATAAATACTTAATTTATTGATGTAAAACATCCCTATTTATATGACTACGTACTACATCTCAGAGTCATGTAGGAGGCCTAGGGCAGTAGTAAGCATTTATGAGCTATTTGAGCAGTTTTTCACTTACAATGGAACATCTAACTCATCGTTATAATTCTTACAGAGGTTATTTTAATGGAAAACCTCAAAATGTATAACTGGTTATAACATGTCGGAAGCAAAATGTAGATCACTATCCGGATATCCACAGTGCAAACGCTTAACCTTCAAGAAAAATCAAAGTGTACATGGAAAGTTTCGTCAAGCTTTTCCTCTAGCATGCAACGGCATAACCTTTAGATGTGGTGAAGTCAACAGTCTTTAACGACAAGTGGTTGCCAATAAAAGTGAACGCGGTGCAGGCAATCGGCTTATTATAATAATATGCCAATGACACAGCAAATCTGCACAGCGCAGGGAGTAACAGCCAACTCTCTTACAAGCTGCTAGAGCGATTTCTTATTCCTAACTCAATTTCAGCTGAACAAGAATTTGAGTTGCAGTGGTCTTAATATGTATTCACCGCGAGCTTTTAGCAAGCCCCGTGTTTCCAGAAACAATAGGCAATCGATAATCTCGCCCGAATTCAGCCGAATATCGTTATGAAAAGTAGCTTGCTTACATTTGAACTGAGTGTTTTTGTGGATAAGCTATTGTGTATATCTATATATTGTGGATAACATTAACAATGTCAAAAAGGGGCAGAGTAGATCAACAGCAGGCATGCTATCAGTGCTCTATAAGAATAAATCACTTGAAGCTACAATTCTTGTCACTGAAATAGCACGGGTATTGTAATTGTTTTGAGTTCTTGCTACTTTTATTTTCAAAACAGCTGGTTTATCTTAGAATACTGGTGGTTCTTCGTGGTCTGTGACTCTAGTACTTAGCGCTGTGCGGGCGCAGATACATATCTATGACCGGTCACCGACAGACGTCAGTAGCGACATCATGTATGCGACGGACACCAAGGACTTCTGCGTCAGAACTGGAATAATTGACTTACTTGCATATCTCATTAAATACTACGGTGAGAATTCAATTAATATGACTATAAACTTTCACTGAAACGGTGTATTCATTTGTTAAGTTTTTCATGTTTAATTAGTTACTGAACTTATACTTGAGACACTGGATTGTACCGTTAAATACAATGCTATTTTCAGAAATAATCTTTTTGACACGTGTAAGTTGTTACATAATATTAATTGTAGCAGAACTACTCCTTAAGAGAAATTAATGAGAGCGATTCCTGACAAGTGCCGAGTAATAATTGGCATGCATGTTCGGTACATACAAGTGACTACATCATCAGTTTGAAACGCAAACTGATAGGTTCAGGACACAGGAGGTCTACTACAATATTCCATTGTCTTTCCGATATACATAGAAATGAAAACTGAAACATTTTCCTTCCAAACTCATTCAGGGGTTCCACTCCCTAAACTGGTCGCATTTTTCACTCGAAATATCGTGCTTATGTCTTCTCGCGTACCAAAATGTATGACAAGGCCAGCAAGATTAAGAAATACGGACTTCTTATACAGTAGGGCGATTGATCTCACTAATCTGCGGCTGTCGGTCTCAATTAGCAGCTAGGTCGCGACGGCCACCACCAATCAACGGCAATTATAATGTGCGCAGACGCAACTAGGTCAACTCAGAACTACTTATGACGCAGAATATCCTATCCTACTTAAAACACAGTTAATTTGAGAAATAATTTAAGAATTTGTTTTATCGCTGTCAGTGGTTTTTGGTAGATTCAAAAGACTGCTCAAACGGGAAATTCTTCTCAGTCTTTGCCACTTGGCTTAATCTGGAGACAATGTTCCAAAAACTGAATTTAAAAAAGAGACCTCATAAAAATATACTGCGCTAAAAATTAGTTTCAAGGTTAAGACATGTGGCCTATAGCCATCGATCTAGAATATGTATAACTATTTGAAATCATTGAAAATTATACTGAAAGGATCTACATGAACATAATGTCCTCGCATAAGTTATCTATCATGGTATGCACAAAAAGTAAAAGCTAAAGTAGAATACCTTTTTATTCTATTTAGTAAATTGTTATTTCTACGAATATTATAAGGCTAAAGAGTTTGTTTATTTGTTTAATTGAATGCCGTTATCTCTTAAAGTACTGTAAAAATGTGTTGGATAGCTTATTTATCGAGTAAGGCTTTAGGCTAACATCTCGCTGGGAGTGAGAGAACTTAAAATTCGCGGACGCAGTAGGGGGAGCCGTTAGTTTCTTTATAAATAGTTAGTGTATAATGACTGTCTCGTCTAGTATTATTATTTGTCTTTGATATCTAAATGTTTCTCTTCGGCTGATGCCAATAGATCAAGTGAGTCTATTTTTGGTGTTTTATTTTGAAGAGGTTGATAAATAACATGTACGTAGTGGCAGTAAATAAGTCGTCCTTCAGTTGTATTCATTAGATGTTTCAGTGAGATTTCTATTTAAAATTTATTGTAAGTACCTTCAATTATCTTTTCTTCTGAGTTTTATGTTTAAAGCTTACGCTAGATGATTTTGAAACTTGGCTTCTTAGGCAACTATGTAATCTACCTTGTGACTGCGTCTCAATACTTCTAGAAAAGTCATGTTCTTTGCGACCATACTGGTTTAAATGTTTAGATAAACAATATTGTTTGCTACGATACTAACAGCATCTAATGAGGAATTTGGTTTTTGAAGAACACATCGCGCGTCTGGAGTTAAATCTAATGCATCTGAGAAACGAACCTCCTTCCATTTGTTTTCAACTCCCTTCACCATCAAGCATCAGACGAGTGACAACACTAAAATAATACCTCAAAGAAATGCAAGAGTTCTTAGTAAAACTAATGAGTATCTTGATTCTCGATATAACCGGGCAGTAGCTTTGGTACGCGCCCAGCAGTCTGCCTGCTCACGCACACACATGAACTCACGCGCACACAACACACACAAAGATGCACGTACGCAACACGAACACGCATGCGCCGTAGGGTTGACGACACTAGCTATGGAGGTGATTATGCGTTTTGCTGACAATATTGCATTTACATATAAGTCTGATTTGGTTGTTAAGTAATTTCATGGATTTGTTAGTAAGATTTTACAATCAAAGAACAAATTATTATCTTGAAACCCGTACAATTTCATCGTAGGTTAAAAACCTTGGACCACGTGACACCTTATCCAATGGTTTGAAGGATTATGTTTAAGGGCAGGCTATGTTTTTCATATTCTTGAAGAAAATACCTACTGCTTTCGTATCTTGTGAAATCTATCAGAATGTATTGGGTGTTTTAAGTAAACAGCTTTATTGCGACGTCTGCTCAAGCGCGATGCGTTAACGGCGCGGGCGGGTGTATCTGCGCCTCCCGTACCCCTCACGCAACCTGCTCTCCCTCCGCGCCCCTGAGCCCCGCAGGCGACGTCTTAGTTTTGCGGTCTACCTATAGGCTGGTAGATTAATATGACTATCTTGTGTAGGTTTATTTGTGATCATGACAATATACATATACATTTAGCTTGAGTTCACTGAAATATCCTATTTGTGTGTATATAAAATAAATAATTTGACAACCCTTGCAACTGCAGGTGCAACTTATAAACTCGAGTATCGCGGTGGAAATTATAAGCAAACTCGTAACTTTGCTAAAATGAGGGCGCGGTCGCACCGTCTCAAGAGTTGCCGCCTTCCCGTTCGCCACATGTCACTTAACCAAAGAGAATATTGATAAAGTTTAATGAACATGATGTCCAGAAAACTTAAGGCCCTGTTACTTATGGTAGGTATTGTTGAATTAACCGAACTCTCATCTTGTAAAACTTGACTACGAAATCCATGACTTTGAAACAAGATAAAATAAAAAGCGAAATGAGAAAAAAACGTGATAACTTTACGAAGCATGTTATTTCCGATTATAAAATTTAATATTTGCATTAAAATGTGCATCGATAGTACAAAGGTAAAAAGGTATACCCTTTGATATACCCTGAATATTGTTTCATTTAACTGCCATAATTGAGGCAATCAAAGCTTTCGATAAATTTAAAGGAGCAAAATAATACATTTTTTTTTATAACACTCAAAATATTTAAGCATTCTTTTATACCTAAATAAATATATACAGCTTCTGTGACCCAATAAGTTAGGTCCTATGACAAAAGTATCAAAAAATTTAGTCAAACCCTAAACCTCTGTTAAAACGACACAGTTAAAAGAGGGTAATGTATGGCAGTAATTTTAACTTCTGTTATCGCAACAATTATCGTAAGTAGGTATGAATGACTAATTGCATGCGTGATTAACTTTACTTTCGGACTGCGTGACGGTTACCAAATGGTTTTTTACGACCATAGTTACATTTGTGTCGAAAGTTTTTTCAAACAAGATTTCCCCGAGAAAAAGTTTTTTTTTTTAATGCAATGACATTCAGTCTTGTACAGCCTTGACAAGTGGATAGTAATGCATGTTTCTTGATCAACAGAATGCATACGATTAGCATTGTTCAAACTTCATGCTTGGAATAGTAACATCCAAGTTGGCGACTACGAATTAATTTGTGTCATTTGGATCTGTGAGTAAGTCTGCAAGAATGCTTACAGGTGTAATTTAGATATAGTTGGTAAGACATTTTCCTAAGAGGATAATGGTTTAAATCTCTATCAGACTATCTAGGACAGAATTTATTATTACCTCTCAATTTAGATAAATGAAAAGCTACTTGAAATCGATAAGTTTATTTTACCTTAAGTATTAGCACTTCGCAAAACCATTTTAAGTAAAAGAAAACGAGACGAATACTTGTTTATATAAAATCGTGTCTCTCTTAGATACTGTAAGGTAATTTATAGTCTGCCCAATTCTGAAAAAAGTGTAGGTTAGTAGAAATCTAATACAGTTTTAGTGAATGAGTACCTATACTGGGTATGTGAGCCCAGTTACTATCATCGTACTTTTCCACTAGCCACATAATTTCTTCAAATAATTATCTCGAATACTGGCCAGTGCGTTCCGATCTAGTTTATTTGTGTACCAACCTGACAGACTGGATACCGCCTATGGCCATAAGAACCTCTGAAGAAACTGTTCGGTTGGTAGTAGCACTATCTGTAGGAAAGCGCTGCACCTTCTAGAAACTTACGTCAAACGACCGGAGAGGCTTTTTAAAAGGAGCAGGATATTAAAGTCTAAAAGAAAAGTTATTATTTTGAGTCCTATGACTTCTCGTCATTTATGTTGGAAGAACAAAAATAGTTTTTGAGCGAAAAATTTGAGAGTTTGTTAAACCTAGAGAGGCCGCAGAGAAAAACGTGTTATGCTTAATTATTTGGGTATTAAACCTTTTAGAGTAATAAACGGCTTAAATACTCAAATAGTAGGCAGATTACTTTTGTAAAAAAATTTTGATGGTGATAAAATAGGAAGGCATAATAGAACAGCTAATTATAAAAGTCTAGAACAAGAACAACTATTGAATTGCACGAGCTAAAAATGTGATTGATGTTGAGTTCTTTGTAAGTAGGTAATTACAACTTCGGTACAAAAAGATTTTAAGTAACAAATAAGTAATGTATTTATAAATGAAAGTTTTATACACGTTTTAAGCAGAGGTTAAGTAAATTTATCCCGTTAAAATCCATCAAGTTATTAAGACCCCAATCGACTCTAATGAGTTTATTCTGTTTATTTAACTGTGCGATAACTTTTTTATTAATTCGCCGTAATTAATTGATATTAACGGCCGCTCCATAAAATCGAGCCCACCCTGAAAGAAAACAAAGAAAATAAACTTGCAATCAAGACGGAGATACAGTTAAAAAAATGGCTTAATAAATTGCACTTTGTCGGCACTTGCGTCACTTTTATCATATAAATAGTGGGTCTTATGTATTTGAAATAAGGTTTACATTGATACATGGGCTTGAAAAACAGGTGCAAATACAATTTTGCCATGTGACGAGATGGACTTGTTGCCTAGAGGCGTTGAACCGCTGAGACGGGCCTTGGTCCACTAGAAATAAATTTAATGCGTTTTAATAATAGAGCCTCCACTGAAATTGAGAGTACCGGTCGGTGTGTGATTAGATGGAAAGGGAACGCATGTTTCTGATGGAAAAGTATCACATACATAGCTACTAATAACTGTCTTAACTATGTTACTATTTTCGACTTGGTTTGTTTTCATTAACAGCCTGATTTAAGTAAGCGAATTTTTGATTTTATTAATGATTTAATAATAAAGTAAACGTAAAAAAAAACTTTCAAATGAAATACTTTTAAATACACATATTCAAAAAAATAAAGCCAAAGTTTTTGATGCATTAAACTCAAATTGAATTAAACGTTTTGAAGTTAGATGGATAATTCATGTGAGCTTATAATAACAGCGGAAAAATCAGTAGAAAATGTTACGCGTAGGGACGAATGAAGACGCGGCGAGCCGCTAGTTACTTGATAAAACTTTAACATGTGGTCAAGGCGTGAAACCTTTGTATGTTTCCACTATAGCCAGGAAAAATATGTCTCTTTAACCTATATGTTTATGTCAACAAAACATATAACCCGGAACCGAGTGCGGAAGCGGATATAAAGCGTTTAATACAAAAATAGCAGTCGTAAGACAAGATAATTGATCCCACTACTCAGAATATGAAAGGGTATGACAGCTTCTCATTATTGACTTCACATGTTGTACATTATCTAATAAATAAATTAAATAGGGCTGAGTGATTGTTGATATAAAGTCCGTTTCTCTTTGTTAGTCGAATATTGACCGTCCTTTTTACTGAAATATTTTATTTTAAAATAAGGTCAATACAATTCTCACCAACAAAATAGGTAATTCATCGTTTAGCATTAATATAAACATAAATATTTATTGGACACCAATCACATACTTTGCTCTTACCCCAAAGTAAGTAGCTAACGCACTTGTGTTATGGAAATCAGACATAACAGTGGTATCATAACACCCAGACCCGTGACAATATATAAAAAAATGATTTTGACCGGGAATCGAACCCGAGACCTCTGAGCGACGCTTTGCAACCAGCGTGCTTAGCCACTACACCACGGTAGTCGTAATCGTGAGATCATTTTAAATCGAATAGTAATTTTATTTTATGTACTGGTAATATTTTGAAAGTTATCAAAAGATTGTTTACATTATTCGACTAGCAATGAAAAACGGACAGTATTTGATATATTAACTGGCTCAGAACGCACCAAAATAAAACATGGAAGAGATTTGCTCGCAAAAAACGAGTTTAATTAAGACAGACAGTTTCAAACTACCATACTTATGTTGTACATAGCTCTGTTTGTAGCTAACATATAGCCTACCAAAATTGGGTTAAAAGCGCGAAATGGAAACACAGCAACTACTTTGAGAGTTCTAATTAATTATTATTTCAAACACACACAAACACACGCACGCACACGCACACACACACACACACGCGCGCGCACACACACGCACACACACACACACACACACACACACACACACACACACACACACTTTCATTAGTTTTTACTCGTTCATTACATATTATTAAATAACACACGCATTTGTATCTTATATTAATCATGCTTTTTATCAATAAGCACCACAGCAAAGAGGGTACTCTTCTAATACAAGTTTATAATAAAACTTAAAAGAAGATGTACCAACTCATGTAATATTTACCTTGAAAGAACAATAAAGATTATGATTATGACTATGATTTCAACAAAATTTTATTATATTATTATACGTGACAGTAACAACTAGACTATATTCATTTATTCGCTATGTGCGAAGTAGGTCGTGGTAGGGGAGTGAGTGCTCGCAATGATTGAAAAAATTCGCAATGTTGGAGGACGTTTTCTCTAGCAATTTTAACACAAAATATACGTGTCCGTGCATTGCATTTTATTAATAAGCAAAAATTAACACTATAGATTAACGTAACTGAATAACATAAATGGATAATACTATATTTTATTGAAATACCTTTGGTTTAATTACTTTAGTGATAGATAACTATGTATTTGTCATTTTAACGTTCCCCAACAGTTGTGACGCTGTAGTCCCAATTTATTGGTCTCAATAGTAAAATTAACAATCTTGTATTGTAATTGTTTTGTTAATAATACCTACCTACAAAGTTTCCTGTCAGTGATGTAATTAGGGTAACTTTATAACTCATAGGGAAACTACAGGTGACTTGTAATAATAATTGACTTGTTTAATTATTTAGTTTTCAAATTACCCAATTTTAGTATTTCCTGAACACTCATGATTAATTTTAAAATACTTAATATCCAAAATTTTGGGTTTCTTTCCTAGTACATATGTAGTTGTTTTTTTATCACACTTACAAACAAAAAAAATATATCATTGCGCTACCAAGTACTTTTTTGTAAGTGGGATAAGATAACAAGTGGGTTAGTAGATTTATTACATATCTTATAAATTTTAGACTTAAAAGATATATTTTGTCATAATTAATAATAAGTATTTTAGTTTTCAGTCAAGGTCTTAAAATGGCTCTCATTAAAAAAGGGTACCTACCCTTTCTATCCCTGTAAATGACATATTGCTTCAAGTAGCTCTGATGTACAGTTGTAAACATATTTAACCTTAGAACGCTATGAGTGTCGCAAATGCTCAAATAAATATTACATTTACTGACATTATACTGTCATCAATTTCGACAGCTATTTTTGGATCACAAAGCTAATGACACCTGTGTGTCCACAAAAACATTATCAACTCCGATCAGACGAGTTTTTTTAGCTCCACTGACGACAATCATTACGATATTGAAATGATTTATAGTCATCGCTGTCTGCGAGATGCAAAAATAACCAACACCGTCTCGCCAATAATTGGTGTTTAACACATCTATGTTACAAGAGCTTCTAGAAAATTCGCTTTTTGATTGTGACTTATGATTGGTACAGTATCCAGCACATCAGGTAACCCACTCTTGTTGAAGACCAGCCCTTATCACAACGGCATAAGACGCGACAGTGTTTACCTTGACGTGTTGTTGTCCGTACTACAACCTATGTATATACCTGTCTTACTTCGGGGGCTGAAGTTCATTGTTATGAATCTTCTCGCTTCTCCGTTTATTTATGTTCTTTACTAGATATAGCAGTTCTCATATGAAAGGTATAGATACTTCAAACACTGCATCACTTTTTAAATAAAATTCTACGACTCTGAAATCTCTGCAAGATTGCTTTTCTAACCCGCAAAGTGGGCTTCTTGATGAAAAACATGTTCACCTCCCATCACTCAATATGACCCCAACGACTTTTCGCACATATTTTGGTGCAAAAAGCTGTAAATCACACTCGTGGACTATTACGTAAGTCATCATCACAGCCTGCTCAGTTCACTGACACATTGATGTGACAATGAATTTTAAATTAAACGTTTATTCTTAGATTTTCGCACGGATGTTACGCAACTTAGCGCCATTATCATATAAGAATACCTATTTATGGGTGGCGAAAATATGGTGTTTGAATGAATAGCCAATCATTTACATATGAAAAAAAATGTAAATAAATCTCTTACAATAAGTCACAAGTACTTCAAGTAGCTTATTGTTTTCCTTCTAGAATTATTAGTCGACAATACATTGTAAGCGAATGATTAATTCAACTATTCGTTAAATTAAAACTTATTTTAGCTAGCAATCTAGAGAGCCATAGTGTCGACCTAGACAAACTATGATCATAACCTAGGCTTTAAGATGCTATATTCAAAATTATATGCGTTAACTGAATGGAATAAATGAACAATTATTTTATAATTACATTGTTTTTAATACACACCGTGTGTATTAAAAACAACAATTAATGTAAAAGCACTCAAGTAACTACCAACGTGGTAAAAACCATGTTGGTAGTTTGTGAAAATCTATTACCGTCTTAGCCGCACTGGCTGAAAAGATAAAAATATAATTTAAAAAGTTATGAATGACGTATGCCTTTTTTATGGAGGTAGCTCCACATTAAATGCACGTTCCGTTCCACGTTCTCTCGTGGCGTTTTATTTCGTCCGTTTGTCGGTAAGTAAACGTGTCAACGCCGTCTGGGCAGGCGCATTAACGTGGTTTATTGTCTTAGGAACCCTGAATTTACACAACCCACTGAAACACGACATTTTGCCTGGCGGGTGGCCAGCCGGCTTTTTGAATAAGGTGCTTTCACATCAGCTTATTAATAATTTTGCTTATTGGAGTTCCCTGCTCTGCTATTATTCTCTTGTATTCTTAATATCTTTAGAGTCAATACTTTTTCTGTTCTTTACAGTCATCCCCACTGATTTTTAAAGTGATTGTAAGCGAATCATCTCTGTGACATATAAAAGTTGCTGTCCTTTTTCGTTAAAGTCCTCATGCTGCATGCTACTTTTAAATAACAGGTCTAATTAAACAATACAGAAATATTTATTTAATGTAGCATGGCAACGTTTAGAAGTCTTTCCTGCTTCTATACAAACTGTGGCATCTTTAAAGGTTATTTACGAAAGAACATAAGTTGAGAATATTAGTTTAACTTTGGAAATAATGTGAGCACACTCTTACAGCTGTTATTATTCAAGTTTTCATTCACACGGTGCGTGGGACTTCCATTCAGTTTACTAGAAATGAAAACGAAGACGGAATAAATCGTAAACAAACGCTTTGTAGGTTATATTGTGGTTTACGGGCTCGTACGTCATGGCCAACTCGAATTGGATTCGGAAATCCCTTTACTATAGTTTTGAAGGAGCAAGTCAAAGGGGAAGGAAGAAGTAAGCTGAAAAAGAGCTGTAACGTATGTTACTTACTTTATAATTTTATATTTAAATTGCTGTTGGCAAATCAATTCATCCTTTAGTTTCTGCAGATACATATTTTTATTTTATTTACTACATATTCTATCACATAAGTCTTATATTAAGTGGCAACTAAAAATTGCAAGGTTAAAATTTGAATTAACGAAAGACGTATAGCAGCCGATGTCGTTGCCAAAAAAAAAGCTATCTGTCAAAATGCATGCTTTTTAATCGCCGCCATATTGATATAAACGTTTCGTTCGACGAAATAAAAGTAAAAAGATAAAAGAGCTTGTCTGGTCTGAATGAAGATGTGGTTTAAATTTAATGCTCGTGTTGTGTTTATAAACTCGACGAGACGAAGTTCGGCGGCGGTCACCTCCGAGGTTGCTTGTATTTATGCGATCGGGGTGCAATAAATTAGATATACTGGCCGGTTATAAAATCATCATTTCGTATGTTGATAAGATGCCATTTTCTTACTTTTGCAGCTGATGAAATATTTTCTTTACGACAGAAAGGGCATATGACGATCATTTGAAATAGAGTCGAGATCCTCAAACAATTAATGACTTGAGGAAATGGCTCATCGCGGTAACTTGCACTTTTAAGTATTTTTAATTTCCTTCAAAAACTTAAATATAGTAAGAATATGCGATCACAGGAAAGCCTCTCGTGGTTACACTGATAGTCACGCTAGGGCAGAGTGTCTCTTATGTAACTCTATTTTTTGTATATTGGAAGTCAATAATATAATACATATGGGTTGGGTATGGTCACTTTACGTTTAGTATACACATACATACAAATAATGACTTCATAATAGCAAAAAAAGTTGCTAATAATGATGACGGATGATGTCATAATGCGTTAAAAAAAGTCAAGTCTTTTAATAACGCAGATTCATAATAATACAATAGTACCTCTAAAATAGGTAGATAATAAATAAAAGTATGCACTGTTAGGTTAAAACAACTTGTTAGGAATCACAAAAGTAAGTCCTAACTATTGTGATAAAAAAACTGAAATGTTTCTGTAACAGTTTTTTTTTTAAATCAAATTAAATAAATGTTCTATTTTGTTTGTCTGACAATTGTTTTATTATTGCGATCGCCGACTGTTATAATGTTACAAAACAATCCGTTGGCAACCGTGCGTGTGCGCAGCTAAGTTTGTCCCGAACTTTTTGGTCTCGTTCGTAAATCTTACAAATTAAAGGCCGGTGAATCTCTGCGTGGATCTGACTTTGAGTCTGGATAATGCCGCTGTAAGATGGTAGTACAGATGAAAATAATTATACGGTCTGCTACTGGCACTACCACAAACTCGACGACTGACAATGTCCTCTGTTTTCCGTAAAACTGTGTTTTAAACACTTATTATCAAGTGAAGATTTAGGTCTGCAGTTTGTTTGCTCTATGATAGACAAATGATAGTCATTGAAACATATACATATGTATCTGCCATCTATCTAATCGTTGATGACAATTTATAATCACACTGCAAGTTACAAGTAACTTGCAAATGTATAAAACTAAACCAAACCGCATCGCTAATGTTAACAACTTTCTTCAACCAGTTGTTAAGGGTTCGAAAAACCAGCCAGTTTTTTTTAAAATATTACCCTGTTCATAAATCGGTCTACAAAATAAGCCGCCGTCTATTTTTAGAGTCTCCAATTACCAACGATTTACTATCGCCAGAGGGATACCGTCGATGTTCGTCGATACATTTGATTTAGATAAGCGTATTTCATTACAACGATTTTAATGCATATTTTCTTTTCTAAAATATTTATCTATTTCATGACCATAAATTTGACACGGTTTAAGGATCAGCTTTAAGATGGAATTGATGTTAAAAGCATTATCCACCAGTCTAACTTTTAGGGCATGCAGACTGACAAAAAGAAAATTGAGAAAGCGAATTATGATGTCATAATCGACGTTTTAAATAATTGTAGATTTTCATTTTTGATTGTATTTGTTATAAAATTATTTAAAATGCCAACGATAATCCAGGATACAAATGAATGAAAATGTTATTGGAGAGAATTAATTCACTTGAGAAGGAAAAGTAGACAAGCCATTGTGGTCATCTTCATATGTATGTAGTTCTCGCTTTTATAATGTATCATAGCTCAATGATAATAATAAATAAATAAATATTGGACACTAATCACATACATTCCTCTCATCTCAAAGTAAGTAGCCAATGCACTTGTGTTATGGAAATCAGACACAACGGTGGTACCACTACACCCAGACCCGAGACAATATAGAAAAGATTGTTTTCTACATTGACCTGACCGGGAATCGAACCCGGAACCTCACGAGATGGAGAAACCAGCGTGCTAGCCACTCGGCCACGGAGGTCGTCAAATAATGAAGAGTGCGTGGAACGGAACGCAACGTTAGCAGACACCGCGTCGCCAAACCGCGTGTAACGAGACCCGCAACTTAACTGGGTCAATCTGCGAATGTGTGACGTTACGACACAAATCGTATGATTCGGTGACATTCGATAGACGCTGAGTACTTGCTAACTATGCAACGTGTTGCCCTTTGCGTGGAACGGGATTGTAATCTTTAATAAGACGCAAAGGAATTTTAAAAGCATACAGCTCACTGTTTTTTTACCTACAATAATTTTCTTTTTATTAATTTTTTCTAGATAGTGATTGATCTTTACCTTACGTGTGGTTAAAGAAAAAAGTTGAAATGACATAGTTCTCACTTAACAAAAAAGGTAAAAATCTTAGGTGCGTTTTCACATGAGGGCGTCAGCAGTGGATGCCTTTACATTAAAACCACAGCAGCGCTGCCGTTTATGCTATGAAGTTGTCAGCAGCGCGACCGTCGCGCTACTAAAGTGCTAAGTGTAAAAGCACTCTTAGTTAATTGATAAATCTTACTGCCTTGACCTTTTATATCTGTAAATGACTTTTTATGTAACGTATATAGTAAATGCATCACTATAACTTCTGTTACCAGCTTACGTCTCTACATAAATTTAACTCTGTAATAAATGGTGACTCAGTTGGATTGCATATTTGTAATTAACTTTTATGGTCATTTTACGACCTGACTATTGGTATTTTGAAAGTTAAAAGTACAAGAATCAAATCTTATTGTCCTAACTTTGTGTCAATGATTATTATATCATTGCTTACTGTGTCATAATAACTCACAGTTCCCTTAACTGGTGTGGTTATTCCTATTCTATTAATAATAAAGTCATTTAATAAGGAAAGCGTGGCATTGTGTCATAACGACTAATAATGCAAATACGTAGTTTCATTCACAAAGCGGACAATCTTGAAATAAAATACCCATTTAAACAGACCGCAGCAGTATTGAAAGTTGATTTAGCACGAGTGCTATTGTAACTACAATTGGTCTGAATCATTGGTGTATTAGTCTTTATTTAGTATATTATTATATAACGATAATTTTATTTCATGCAATGTCCTCTATATTTCCTATGTTATATTTCTCCATCGTCAAGGAATGATTTAGCGTACACCATTCTCTCTTTTCAAAATTTATAAGAATCATAATTTAAGGGCAATCGCCATTGCCTATACCGACTATATTTCATTTACGAGCTAAGCTTACGGATTTCCTCAGGCGTAAGTAAGTAGTGTTATAAAACAGATAAAATATATGTGAGTGGATATCTAAAAGCGGACACCTCTTTTTATATAAACTTGAAGTTTTGTGCGTCATGGCTCAGACTAGTTATGTTTTATTTGTTTCTTAAATTAAAACGAGTGTCCTCCTCGACTGGATTTGTTTTTTTTTTAAAGTTGTTTTTTTTGTCTGTTGACTATTTAAATCTACATTATGCACATCTAATATAGCTTGGAAGTAACTGCATACAATCCTTTATGTACCGAACGCGACATTCTGCCAATCTAGCCATCGGCACTTCTTGCATTGAAGATTCAGTTTGCTCTTTATCAGTATGCAAGACACTGTATCATTTGTATGTTGAAGACAGCATAGGATCCACTTGCAAAGTAGTTCGTGGAAGTGGCCTGTCAAACATCGATCAAGTAGAATATTTTCCTGCAGGGAAATATTCAGTGCGATTTTATTGGATCGCATTATTATTCCAATAGATTTATTGGGCGCTTATCACACTTTAGGAGTTGCTTTGGTGGGTTTTTAGTGGGCTACGTGAGTTGATTTTAGGGTCATCTTTATCAGGTGTATGTGAATTGTAGAAGTTTGTAAATCTCAGACTTTTCCATGTCAGTCCAGGACAATGTCTAGGGAATGTAGCGTGTGGTTTTCGTTCGAAAACGAATTAAAAACCAATGGAAATCACGCGAAATATAGACTTAAGTACTCACATAATTCAGTTATTCTTATTTAATCACTCCCATGTGGGATTATACTATTTTTGATTGGAAAATCTGACATTAATTAAATAAATTAATATCACACGCCATCTTGACGCGAATGATTCAAAAATAGGGACTCAGTAGGTATGCACTAAACGACCATTATATTTGGAATAATCTCAAGCACACATATGGAAATGCACATAAGTACAGAGAGACATTTGACATATTGAAAAGGGCTTCACTATACAACATTATAATCCTTAAGCATAAATATATAAATCCTTCAGCAAGTTTACTTTTAAATGGTGTAAACTAAAAGAACCTTATCGTCTACAAAAATTGCTACAAACACTAATATCTATACTGTAGAGTGTAGTTAATCTACTTAGCATTGCAAGCGCTCGCTAAGATTTTCCCCACCGCGTTTACAGGGCCCTATTTTTGAATCACTCGCTTGAAAATGGCGTGTAAATTTCGTATGAAAACGAATTAAAAACTAATGAAAACTTATGCGAAATATAGACGTTAGAACTCACAAAATTAAGCTATCTTTTTTCAAATCATTCCCGAGTGGAATTATACTCATTTTCATTGGAAAATCGGACATTAATCAATGAATATTACATGTCATCTTGACGCGAGCGGTTCAAATAGGGGCCCAGGATTGCGTGCGTGTACTTTACTAGTGTGCGCACACGCAGGAGACTCGCTGGCTGCGGAGCTTACATGGTCCTCGTGATGCATGTTTAGACCATACTTCTTAAAGTCGATAGCGGGATCAAAGTGAAGGTAATGCTCGCTCGAAAGACCGATTTACAGATTTCAATGTTACACAGAGGACAATTAAGCTATATAAAGTTGGAATTTTGAGAAACAAATAATATAACACAGTTTTAGACTTTTGGTTTTTGCGAAACTGATAGGAAACTATGGTTCTCGTAGGTGTCAGTGGTAACAATTTGACAAAACCTATCAACTTTTATAAGGCATTTCTTTGTACTCATATTCACTTGGTCTATCGTCTTTTAACCTTAAAGTACCTAAATGTTTATTATAAGAACAAAACTTCTTGGAAAGATCTTCTATCTTAGGTAAAACACGTTATGAATTTATTCGTTGTTTTCGACGCAATCTTCTTCTTCGACGCTTTTCCCGCGAGGTATACATATATTTTTCCGAAAGCTATCGCGTTGAGTATTCAACATTTGTACCTACGAATAGTTTCAGGATAAACTGGACATTACCATCTTTAGGTAAATCTTAATTGAACTGGTGACTGTTTGGATGAGGGTTCAACTTATATTGGAGGGCAGTAGCTTGACTTGCATCGGTGCGTATGTGTCTGTGAGACAACGTGACGCCTTCTACGGCTCACGACGCTCTTGCGCAGGTCACTCTTACGTTGAATTATCAACACAATTTCTTCAGCATAAAGTGTTTATTCCCTTGAAGAATAGATTCAGAAGTTGCCGCGACGTTTTGAACTCTATCTCAACGAGGTAACTTTACCAGATACCGAGTCTAAATATACACAACAAGTTATAAGTCCCACTTGCCGTTATTACAGCGTTGAAAGCATTAAAGACACATTTACTTTGTATAAATAAGTGTAAGGATTCGCAAACTTTACGATAATTTTAATGAAATATCCGTGTGAGAACTGAAATGTTTGTGTAGACGCAAATGAGAATATTTGCCTTAAAATTTAGGTACAGTCACATAGTCAAACTAAACTACACTATGAAATTTGAGTCATGCAAAATTATTTCTCAAATATCATGTTCCCAATATTAAAGCTCATTTCTGCGGCTAGATATTTATCTAGCTAACTGATAGTTGATTTCATTAATGATAGCGACAACTTATAACTGGTATTAGCCGGTTACAGCCGGATCGTATCAGATTGGGCCAGTGCAAATTGGCCGAACCTAGGAAATCAATGTTGGCCGATGTTATTAAGATATACCACCTTTCACTTCTATATTAATACTTCTGTCGGTGTCGATATGAAATATTGTGGCCAGTAGGCAACTAAGTTACTTTTTCATAATTACTTAACCATTAGGGCATATAAAATTTAACGCGGTTTAATTGAATAAAGTTATTTTTCATATTTTTTAGTTATTACTCATATCTCAAAAACTACTGGACCGATTTTGATGAAACTTACACTGTACACTAAGTTGAACTACCCCTGAATTGACTGAATAAAAGAAACAATCTTCTCGCTATGACTTCTCGTTTTCGGGAAATCCTGAGACACATAGACTGATATATAAAAATACATATACAATTATTGAATTTCGAACACGTCATGTTAGAAAGCCTGAAAAGATCAACATAATAAAATTTTATCCAATGCTGAAGATTTCACAAAAATACACGTCGAACTGATTACCTCCTTTTTTTGAAGTCTTTAAAAAGGGGCTGAGGTTACTTAGATATTTGTGAAGATTCAGAATGGTCTTATTTGTTAACACTGAGGGCCTGTTAAAACTTTGGCAAATAACAGTAACCAACAAATAATTCATTTAAGGAACGTCATTTTGTACGCTAACTAAAACTTATAAGGATATGTAATACCGGCCGTAAATAGATAGAAGTTTGCACAATTCATCCGGACAAAAGATTGTTATAAAGATCATCACCAATTAAATCTCTACTAAAATAAACATTTTTTTTTCAGAATTTCGAACTATATCAATAGTTTAGATGTAGATAGGTTTGAGGAGACAAAGAACAGAATACCAACCATAAAAACTTTTTTTCTAAATGCAATTGTGAATCTGCTTCTGCTAAAGTTTATCAAAAAAGAACTTGCCTTCTTATATACGTCATTTGTACTCCCTATACAGTGCATCGTCCCTTTTAATAGAACGAAGCCGCTCTTAATTTTAAAATAAGTCCAACATGCGCAAGAGTAAACGAGCAACACTATTATTGGTAGAACTAGCCTGGCTAGAGATTGGCTGCATAATTATCGATACTGTGGACCTACCATTAGTTCATCTATCTTACGAGTCGATAAAATATAGCTTTTTCGATTATTAAGTGATACTTGCAAGATGTCTAAACAGCAAGTGTCTCAATTTACTGGGCTATATCGCATCGGAAGTTTGACTGTTCATTTAGGTAGTCAGTTACGATGTTAATTTTATATTATTTAAAAAGTATAAAATTCCTAAAAGAGATCTTTACTTAGCCATATTCATTCAAAAACATTGCATCACAATTACTGCTCGTACGATACAACGATACAAAAACTTTTAAATAATTGCCTACACCTCGGCACTGCGATTTAGTCTACTAATAGCGCCATCTCTTGTCATCATATGAAACTACTTACAAAAATGAAAGAGCGCACATCACGTTAACGTGTCAAAGTGAACTCATAGTAGGCCCAGTAAACTGCCATTTTCCTAACTCGGCCCGACTAGTTTGCGCAGGAGCGCCGCCCTGTCTCGCTCTGCCTGTGTGTGGCTCAGATAGCTAGCTCTACATCTAGATATGCCCACAGTAAATTGAAGTGTCTAGGTGCCTTTAGGTCTAAATTGAATCAGTTTCATTAGGTCGTAACTCTAGCATAGAGCACTTGGATTGGTGGATTCTAGCGTTTAATTTAAGTATTTTATAATGAATAGGTACATTTATTTTCCTTCACAAAAATAGGCATAATATGTTTGATATTGGTTTGAAACTATGGTATAAACGAATGTACAGGCACAAATACAATGATTTCTTAGATCTTGTAAAGGAATGGTGCCTGAAATAGGTTTTAAAAAACCTGGTCTACAGGTCATCAGGCCACCCTCGCAGCTCTGTACAATACAAGCAAAAAAAATACGAAAAACCTAAGAAAATAAGTCCTTTAAAACTTAAGCGATACAAGAAATAATGAATATAAATAAAAAGACTTGTCACATAATAAAGAGGTCGTAAGTAAGCCTTTTTTAAGTCTCTTGTAGATTAGTCTTTTATATCAGCAGCATGCTTAGAGTACATGAGATTGTTGTTACAAAATATCAGTTAAGCAAGTGCCTTTCATATCCACCAACAAGATGGATAGACCACCTTGCAAAGATCGCAAAATCAAACTGGATGCAGACCGCAGTGATCGGTCCCTGTGGAAAGTGGGGGAGGCCTAGTCAGCAGTAGACGTCCTTTGGCTGATAACGATGATGATTCCATGTGGAAGGTCCATAATAATGGCTTCCACTTAATATGTTTCAACCTCATGACCATGAATACTAAGATGTATTACATTTACAATCTTTGACAAAATGTTGAACTGGTACAAAACAGGTAACGAGGTACAAGATGCAGATAGATGACATTGAAAAAGTTATGTTTTAAGATTTTACAAGAAAATATAAGGTTCCTTTTCACGAAGCATCATCAACTGCATATTTTCACAGCTATATCTGTGCGAGGCATGTGTAAGCTGATCGCGACAGTTCGCAGAACGCGTCATGGCGAGACCAACCTTGCATGTCGGACCATCCATTATACTAACGATCCTATTCATAAACACATACAAAAATACAACCCGACTTGCTGTGTAGTATGGTTTCAGGGTAAAAGGTAAAAAAATGCCAAAGTTAAATATACTTAAGAACACATCTAAGTAACTCACAGGGATTGGGAAAAGAATTGATCCTTTTTCAAAGTTGAGTTGCAGTTTCAGCGTTTAGATCGGGTATTCTGGGTAGCAGTTGTATTATTGTAATAAAGATTATATTATTATAATAAAGATTATAATTGGCAGTAGGTTGTTTTTTACAGACTTCAAAAAAGGAGATAATCAATTCAATGTCTATGTATGTGATTTTGTTGGAATTTGATATTTGAGTATGTTAAAGGCTTCCAAACACGTGTGCAAAATTTTGTAAGTATATGTATGTTTCTATATTTGTCCACGGATTCCTCGATAACAAGAAGTCATAGCGAGATGATTCTTTCATCGTCTGGTATAGTCTAGAGACAAGAGCAAACCCATATCATACAAAAAACTTAAGGTACAGTGTAAGTTTCAAATTCTTTACAATTATGTACTTATGTTATGTTATTTAATTATATGCATGATAGTCTTAAGTGCATTGAATGGGTTGGATAGTCCATATCGAGAACACCGTACAATATTCGCAGCCACAGACAAGACAAAAGAAAGAGAGAAAAAACAAGTCACCGGCACCTGAGACAAAACCAGCCAGTTACAGCCTAATTTACGATCAATTATAGCCTATTATTTAGCCGTGCGCCGTATCGTCTTTCAGCCAGGTGGCCCGCCGTATTCAAATCTCGAACGAAAACGACCGTAAATTATATCGTAACGATATTTTTAGACGATTACAATTTTATGGCTGTTTAATTGATTGGTGTTTAGTTTCTTTCGATGCGCATTCATTAATTATATGAGTGTTTGATTATAAATGAAGCTATTAAAAGTGAAGATTCTTGAAACTCGTTCTAGTTTGCGACATTTTACTCGTAGTACAAGCCTAGATACCTAATTTTCTTGTAGCAGATGGCCGTGATTTTATCGCACTTTTAAATACAAATGAATTGTAGACTTTAAAGATTACGTGAGTATTCTGCTATTTTAAAATAAATAGGTTTTATTATTACCTTAATAGTAAAATTGTGGTCGGAATAATTGATATCAATTACGAAATTCTAAGTCCTTTATAACGATCAATTAAATGTAAATTAATGATAGAATCATAGAGATGGCACGGGCCAATAAACCAATATAAATGAGAAATTTATCAGTTTTCTAAGAATTATTTACCTTAAAAGTGTAGGTTAACAATAAAATTCAAGAATTGTCAAAGACAGCATAAAGCTATGCTTTGAGAAAAGTAACATTTTGACTCCGAAATCGAACCGTGTCCTTAAACATAGCGGTCTAATCAAAGAGATTATATTCATTGGAACTTCATGGAACTATTAATTAATGATTGTTTATAGCCTCAGCCGCAGACAGGACGAAATACTTCCGAGAAGGTCTGACTGGGGTTCGAATCCGGGCCCGCCCGGGATCGCGTTGATGTCTTTTGTATAGCCCCGCAGGCGGCATTTTAGACCTTAGACGGTGGTCTTATTTTACGAAAATATTGACAGGCGTATTGCGATCCAACTTAATTAATCTATTCAATTTTCAGGCAGTTCAATTCCTAATCAGTGTAGACGAATATTACCAATATAATAGAATTATAAGAAGACTACAATGGTGTTAATATTAATATTTACGTTACTATAAAGGTAGTAAGATTATTAATGTAATGCGAAATCGCAATACGAATTGCTAATTGGGCAGCAAAGGAGCTGCTTAAAACTGTCGAAGCTGCATCGCACCCTGTAATGGCCTTGTTCCTTCAAGTGTGATTATTTATTGATTGTCACTTATATTTTTTGTAATTTTTTCATCCTTCTTTTTTGCACTGGTGGCTATTTGAAACAATCATCAAGTAGCATGATTTGGCTACACTTTTTTAACGTTGTAAAAACAGTACCAATGTATTATCAAATGTTGTTTATATTTCGACCTCCATGGTGTAGTGGCTAAGCTCGCTTGGTCTCAAGGCGTCGTTACTCCGAGGTCCCGGGTTCGATTTCCGGTCAGGTAAATATATGAATCAATATTTTCTATATTGTCTCGGGTCTGGGTGTTGTGAAACCACCGTTGTATCTGATTTCCATAACACAAGAGCTTTAGCTACTTACTTTGGGATCAGAGCAAAGTATGTGGATGGTGTCCAGTATTTATTTATTTTCATTTATTCCTTCTTGAGAACTGCATAACGATAAAATAAAAATATTTACTAACACATATTTTCATTATATGTAATCATGTGATAAAGATAGTTTTCTTATATTCTCATTTATTCTTTTTATTTATCTAATTAAAGTTTTTTGCTCTGTAAGTTATACAGTTGGAGGACTAAATTTTTAAGGCATTTTCTACCAGTCAACCGCTGTGAAAAGCAGAGAGTTCATTCAGAGGTGGAACATTAACAAAAACTGAGAGTAGGAACAAAAAAAATCTCTCTGATCATATCGGATTTTCAACTCATCAGACTACGATTGCATCAAAAAACTAGGTAAGTAAATCAGTATTCATAGTCATTTTCCTACAAGGAAAAAATCTAATAAAATTGTCGCAAAACTATTTTTTATGCATTGTAGCGTCAGAAGATAAAAATAGATTTCTCCTATAAAAATAGAACTCATACATATTAATTACTATCGTTTGAGTGCTATTGATGACGTTTATATCCTTTATAACTTATAACTCATATTATCATCCCTGAGTTGGATGCAACTGACCAAAATAACACCCTGAATGTAATCGAACGAGTACATTTATGTTCAAAAATTCTGTTTTTGAGAGATGGGAAATTGACAAATTGAGAATTATTGAGAACTCTTTTTTTGAGAGATTAAATAGTGCATATTGTCTAAGTCTTAGGGGTTAAAATGCTCACATATGCCGCAAAAAGAAATAGGCCGCCGGAAAGGCCGGTGTGGATAAACTATTAAAGGACCTGACATCACAATAATGATGGTTTAACTCAGAGGGCATGAAACCCTTAGTAGTTATGCTGATCGAGTTCTGACGCCAATGCGTCGGTCTTTATAGAACATTCTGATTTTTATCATATTAATATTAACAGATAAGATAATGCTAATTTCCACTAAACTAGACCGTTATACACTTCAGAGGAAATTCTGCTATCTTAATCTTGAGATATTCAAACGAGATGACCATTCTGATAGCAGCGAGAGCGACGATGCCTCTGCATAATCTTAAGTAAAGTTTATATAATGTACGTACTTATACACATGAGATGGCGCATTTTTGTCTTTGACACACCGTGCGATGCGATTACACCACAGATAAAATATGTGTTATTTAAATCGAGTGGCCAGTATTCTTTTTCGTGACAAAATCAATGAGTTTTATCTCAGTACACTTTTAATTACCCAGCAAGTCGGTTTTCAGTTGCGATTGCGAGATAGAGGAAAGACTAACGCAAACATGAACGTCCGAGTAATGACGCTGAGTACTGAGTAAATAGAGAATAATCTCATCGTAATCCTTAACGGTATCCTAACACTTAAACTTTGCAAAGCTTGCGACATTCGAGCCGAGTACGGAGAATTGTATTTGTGCTAACAGAATGTGAGAAGTTATAGTATTTTGATGTGGGGAAACCGTGAAAATTGTACCTGTGACATACTTTACTTACATTCTCGAAAATTCTCTCTAGGTTAGCTTTGAGAAATGTTTCAAAATGGCGTAGAGGTTGAGTGTCTTAATTCGATTCTAGATGATTGGAACGGTTTTTAATAAAAGTGCTGCTTACTTGGCTACATCAAAATGTCGTTGGTCACTCCGGATTCGTCTCGCTTAAACCGCGCGCGCGGGCGCCTCTGTCAATCTATAGTCTATGCTCAACGGTGTACTTACTTTTTTTATCCGAAAAGGCACAGGGATCAGGAATCACAAATCACTCGCGAACTTAACGAACGTAGCGTCGCGTGGCGTGCGGTCGTCGCTGAAGGCGTAAAGAGTTTGCGTGGTGTGGTGACCGGTGTAAGTATATATGGAACGAGCAGGCTTCTGATTGGTTGGTGCGACGGCGCGCCCGCTTGAGTCACAGCTACGTCACTCGGTGGAAAGCCTGTGTAACTTTTTAGGGTTCCGTCGCAGGATTGGCCCGTAGAGTCTGTGGTGACGCAAAACTAATCAGCGGCGAGTTTAAGAGAAGCTTTGGTGAGTGGGTTTCGTTGATGGCAAAAATGTTACATTGCCCTATTCACTTGGCTCTTTAAAAAAATATGCCCAACGATTAGAATACGTAAGGGTGCTGTGAAATTATGTTTGAAACCTGAACCAAACTAAAGAACCCAGTATCCTTTATAAAGAGATGGGTTTATTAACGTTAACAACCCAAAATTGATCAAATTGCTTGCGGTTTACGGCCAAAACGCGAATGAATTCTCCCAAGATTTTATCCGTGCATTTTTTGTAGAAATCATCAAAAATCTATAAAGTCAAAGCATAAAAGTAAAACAGGGCGCGTATTGCGATGCAGTTTTGATAGGTGAGCGGCTCTGCTTTACTGTCAAATAAGCAATTCGTATTGCGATTTCTCATGATATTTATAATATTATTATAATAAAACTACATGAATATCAATATTAGTACATTTTCAGTATTATTATATTAATAATATTCGTCTACACTGAGTCGGAATTGAGCTGCCTGGAAATTAAACGGCTAAAGTTGGTTCGCAATACGCCCCCAGATCTTATACAACGTGTCCCTGGATAAAGTGCAACCCCGAAAGGAGGTAAAACTAGACCATAACTGAATTTCAAAAAAATACTTAAAAAAATTAAATCATTTTTTGTAAATTTTATTGAAGAAATATTTTTTTCTTTTTTGTTACGGGCATAATTTTGAGAAAAGACCGATATTATTAAAATATACAACATAAAAAATGCATTTTTTAAGCAAAAAGGTAATTTTAAGTATCAATATCGATCTTTTTGCATGGTATTTTTGATTGTGGTATGATCGCTAGGATGTTAGCATAACATACCTCTTTATTTCAATCAAATAGACCCACTAGTTTGGAAGAAAAAAAAAATATTTGTACAGAGGGTCTGTAACAAAAAACAAAAAAATATTTTTTCAATAAAATTTACAAAAAAATATTTTTAAATATTTTTTTGAAATTCAGTTATGGTCTAGTATCACCTCCTTTCGGGGTTGCACTTTATCCAGGGACACGTTGTATAGTTCTAGAACTTGTTTAAATTGTATAATCTTAACATGTAAGGTACTTGTAAATAATGCGTTGAACTGCATTTGAAAATTATCAACCTTATCGACCGATTTTCCTAAGATTATGAGCACTTAAAGTGATGATAGCTACTCGTAAGATTCCAGAGTTTTTACAATGAATTTAGCGTAACGTTTGCTCGGCGCGTTTTGTAGTAATATTCCTAATTATAACCTTCTTTGGAAAGGAATGGTCATAGTAGAAATGTAAACAAGTAAGCTCACTACTATAACCGGTTGATAAAAATGCATTGTTGCGTACTTCAATCATAATAGAACGTCAAATGCAAGGAACAACTGTCCATTCTACTCCTATCTCTTCCAATTTGGAAGAGACACTGGTACTGACTATAATAACATACTTTCACTACCTAATTTTATTTAAGAAATTAAATATTTTTTTTTAAATTCTTGTTGCTCGTAGCGCAGTCTAGCAGCGCTTCGGTAGTGAAGCAACCTACAGCACGGTTGTGTTTGGATGGGTGACCATTTCGACCATATAAGTGACGAATATCTCGAGCATCTCCGTGTTTCGGAAGGCACGTTAAGCCGTTGGTCTCGGCTAATATCAGACGATATCAGTCGTCAAGCCTAGTCAGAGGCCCTATGGGCGGCTTGATTACATCTGACAGCAGGGTTAGTGACTTGCCTTGCCCCTCCACCAACCCGCACTAAGCCCGCGTGGTGGAGTATGGCTCAAACTACCTCATAGTTGAGGTAAGGCCTTTGCCCAGCAGTGGGACGTTACAGGCTTACTATACTTTTTTTTTAAGTCTTGGTCGGCCTTGGAGATTACTGAATTAGTTTTAACTGTAACATTATTCCATTGAACCGCTGTGTGTCATACCTCCAAGCCGCGACTTATTATAAGTGGAAAGACACTAACATAAATAATTATTCCCACGATTCTAATAATAGCCTGCTAGGATGGGAATGTTTACATTTTTGTGGGCACTTCTGAGGTCATTCTGACTCATTTTGAGATCCCATTAATTTATGTTTGGCGCTAAACAGTGGCAAATTATCTCACCTTTCGTAAATTTCCGAGTTTTTAATGTTATTGGAGGTAAAATTTTCCGACTTTGGGTATAAAATCTGTGCTTGCAAGAGTTTTAGAGTATAAATTAACAAATTATTACGTATTGTATTCTAAAATGTGGTGTACGTACATACCTATTAAGGGTATAAAAAATATTTAAATATATTATGAAGGCTTTCAAACACTTGTGCAAAATTTCGTAAGTGTACGTGTGTCTGTATATTTGTATGTTTGTCTCAGGCTATCTCAAGATCGAGAAATCATATCGAGATGATTTTTTTTGTTCAATCAGGTATATTATTTCAACTTTGGGTAAAGTGCAAGTTTCATCAAAATCGGTCTAGTAGTTTTTGTGATAATGGTAAAAATCATAAAATAAGAAAATGAATTGAAAAAAAAAAAAAAACATTTGTCTGCTAAATAGAAGAGGAATGCGGTATTTTCAGCTTTTTAGTACATTTCTTGAAGGCGGTTGAATTTTTAAAAATATTTTTTTTACTAGACTCAACACAAACAACTAAATAGTTTTATAATGGCGCCTCTACCACTCCACATAAAGATAAAAAGAATATTTTTAGATAAACTTTATTAAATTTAAAACCTACTACTACATACTTACGTAAGATGCTATTGATAAATAATTTTATAAAAATTTTTCATACATATACATCAGAAATTATAGTCTTGTGTATCAATTATAGCTTATATTGTATTTTTTTTCTATAACGAGGAATAAGAACAGTAAATGTGGAAGTTTCAACCCACTGGAATTTATGTCATATGTTTTATTTTGATGCTGTAGCATATAATATAATTGTAGATAGCCAGACCTTTGGCCACGATCTCACAAGTGACAATGCGACTTTAGATGGACAATGAGTTTTTTTTAAAATCACTTACTTGAATGTGGCGTGTGCTTTTCTTTCGAAATCAAATTTAAAAAAAAACGAAGATCACGCGAAATATAAACGTACGCACTCACAATATTTTGTTGACTCTCCTTCGAGCAGTTTCGTGTGGAGTTAAAATAATGTTCATTTAACAATCGAACATTAACCAATGAATATCACATAGTGATTCTTAAATAGGGCACTATACCTGCTTAGTAACAGTCCCATTCATCAATCATCGAATTTTCCTTTATTTCAGGACTTATAGAGTAACAGTAAATTTACTAAAAACCCGTAAAAAATATTTTGAAGAGTCCCATGAATTTTGTTCATTATAAAGGTTCCTTGTTGCAATTGAGCCTCAGAAGTAAACTAATAATATATAATCATTTTATGAAATGTTACGTACTCGTATGATAAAGATTTCTGTTATCTCAACACGGTGTGACGGCAGCACGTCGGCAGATATGGTAAAATTAATCTATCCAAATATTTCTTATTAAACGACTAAGATTTGTTGACACTGTCCTGAACCGTTAGTCTTCCTTATAGGCATGAGGAAATGTTCAGGCAGACTAATAAATAAAATTAATTATGTTATGTGAATGTTTTTTACCTTTGAGAAACCGTTGAAACATTTTGAGGAAGCATCTTTGCATCAGTTGTTATTTTTCTTTACATGAAGACACTTTTTATCGACTTAAATTTTAAGTCACGAAACGTTATCTAAATTATTTTCAAAGCTACGTTTAGATAACTGCCTGAAGTGTAATATTTCTAATTTATTTTATATTTTTTTCATAAATATCCCTTTAAATTGCTGAACAGATAAGCGAAAAGCTGCTAACTGTATCCGTAGTACGATATTTTTGCTATAGTTTGTGCATAAACACCGAATAAAGTTTGATAGATCTTCCATTACTGTTATACTTTTTGTGTTGTTCACGATCAGACACTAGTAAAACCTTATCCTCAATATTTGCTTAATAAGTTTGAACTAGAATGCGCGCGCTACCTGCGCTGCATGACGCAACTCTTGCGCATGTGGCATGATGATGCGTCGGGGCGTCTAGCTACTGTCTTAAAACGCATTGGGCAAGCGCGAGTCGGATTTGTGAGGAGAGTTCTGTATTTTTTTTTTACAGTTTTGTCACTTCACAAATTTAATAATTATATTAATTACATTTGTTAAAAAATATTATGTCAGACAAGGAATTGGCATAGGCCAACCTTGGCTTAGTCTAGCTCTAGCTAGAGTCAAACCTATTTCAATTTAAAAGTTTTTTTCTGTAGACCTGTTTTTAAATATGCAAACATGTACAATTAATATCCACTAAAACTGGCTGAAACCTGAAAGTCATCATTTACGATTTGTACTAAAGTTGTTCCTATATTAAATTCAAAAGATGGTGAGGATGGGTAGGTTTGTTACTCCTTTGCGAAAAAACTACGTGATGGAGCTTGATAAACCTCTACTATAATTGAGCTCATACATCTGAATAGCACGTTAGCTTATGATTCTTATCGTTATATTCGCGGGAGAAGCCGCGGGACCCGCTAGTAACTAGATATACGCGTCTAGTCATTCATGTCACTCAAACGGTCCACATTTAAGATGTCATTCGACGCAAGTTATCATCAAAGATCAGTTATGCGAAATAATCAATCAACTCGCGCACGACCCGTTACTATAGCGAACAAATCGCGGGTGTCAGTGGGCACGTAGTCAGGCGAAGGCGCTTTTGTAATTACTCAAAATCTTTTGCTTCAGATGAAATTGATTTTATATCATTGGTTGTAGACTACGATTGGTTGTAGGCTACGATTTCACGGGTAAGTTACGATGTTATCTAGGATGTAGCGATCATGTCTCACAGCCAATTCGTTCAATATTGTTTGAATCGTAGACCACTTTGCACAGAATTCCAAACAGTTACAAAGAAATGAATAAACTACCTACCGCAACATATGTCTTTCTCTATACCATGTTTTGAAATACATAGGAATCAAATGAAAACCGAAACGTGAAAACAAATTTCGACTTTCCGTCCCCAGGTTCGCCTCCTCAGCGTCATGTCAGGACTTTTAAATACCTATGTTGACTATCTAAGTACTTTTGACAAGTTTCTAAAGGCATTGGTGGACACCTTCCCCACACACTCTCTACAGGATGACAGTGCAAGGTGTTGCCAAATTTTTGTTGATGATTAATACATGCAACTTTTACTATGGAGTTATAGTCACGATCATAGTCGAAAGATTATATATAATTTCAGATGCCCAATATCAACTACATTGACGATATCGTATGAAGAGCCGGTAAAGAAATTCCAATGATGGCCTCATAGTAAAGGCCCTTTAAATTTGGCAACTCTTTGTACAGCTCACCCAGTTTATAGCACTTGATATGAGTCATTCGTACACTGGATACAAAGATTATATTTATTATATTACTTATAATTTGCCACTATTTATATTCGAGTTACGAAAATGGTGATTTTTAATTTTTGAACCTGGAAGTGACGTTACTACCTTTTTATACCGTTACGACTTTACAAATCTGTGGAAAATTGCTTGTAACTGTAAAAATAGTGCAACAGCGCCGATTAAAAAGTTTTCAAATAAAGTGGGTAGATTATACCGTTGATATGCTTTGCTTATTTTCATTATATCTGACGTCATAAATTATTGAGGCGAAATAGGCACATAAGTAATAATGGCAATGAAGAGGTCGTTGACATTGAAATCTTGCGTAAAGCTTACCTTATGTTTAAGGAAAACTTTAAAATATTATGAAAGTGATAATAAATCCACAAGCGTGTCAAGGGTTCAATGCCTGGGTCGGGCCAAAAATATATATCTGTGTCGATGTTTCACCCCCGTGCCTCAGAAAAAAATTGTTATATAACACACCACCTTAATTGCTCTTTTTGCCCAACTGTCGCATATTTTAATATTAATTTTTATACCTATCTGTGGACAATGGTGCTGGTTACATTATAAGTAACTAGCGGTCCCCCGCGACTTCGTCCGCGCGTTGTAGTTTGCTCCCTCCCCTCCCGTCGCAGCGTCATCTATCTTTTTATCCTAAAACCTTTTTCGATAAATAAGCTATCCAACACAGAAATCTTTTTTCAAATCGGTCCAACAGTTCCTGAGATAAGCACGTTCAAACAAACAAACTCTTCAGCTTTATAATATTAGTATAGATTAGCGCAAGCGCACGTTGTACTTAAGCTGCGAACATTATATAAAGGGCAACTTGGTTCTAAATGAAATGCTCGTGATGATGAATGTATTTATTTTGATAAGAATAAATACCTGTGTGTATAATACACCTCTAAAAATAATGCATTATTTTTTTACAAATTTATTAACATAAAAAAGGTTGTAGTAAGTCAACCATAAAAGATAGACATATGCTGTCGCGGACTTTATTATAGAACTCTTAATGTTGAACAATCCTGTCATACATGATTTTTGTGTAACTTAAGCGGTTTCCGCAGCGTATGCAGCGGAAGCTCTCAAAAGGAATATCTTTCTCCCGTTTTCGCAACATTTTTCATTTCTGCTGTGGTTTTATGAGTCGTATCTTTGTTATATAGCCTAAAGCCTTCCTCGATAATTTTTTCAAATCGGGCCAGTAGTTTTTGAGATTAGCGCGTTCAAACAAACAAACAAACAAACTCTTCAGCTTTATAATATTAGTATAGATTTTCATAGTAATATTTAAGGTTATACCATTATTGTAATTGTTTGTTGTCCTTAATAAAGAGAAAAAAAAAGCACGCAAAGCCGTTGGTCCTGCGCCTGAACTCTTCCCGGTCGTGTCAGATAGCTGTCCCATCGGCTATGCGAGTGAAAGGAATAGAGAGTGCACCTGTGATTGCGCACACACTTGTGCTGGACACCAATCACATACATTGCTCTGATCCCAAAGTAAGTAGCCAATGCACTTGTGCTATGGAAATCAGACACAACGGTTGTACCACAACACCCAGACCCGAAGCAATATAGAAATTTATGATTCTCTACATTGATCCGACTGGGAATCGAACCCGGACCGCGGAGAACGTCAAATTCTAAATGCATTTACGAAAAAATGCCCTCATCATGATACGAGTACTTGCGCACTTATCTAAATATTGTTCACCCTACACCCGCTTCGCAGTGTGTTTGTTATGTATTATTAAATGACGTTTGTTATTATATTCTATCAAGATCATATGACTGCATAATGTGACGAACGAGTGATGACTGGCGTTGTATGCACAGCTTAATGCGGGCTTAATACGGTGTATAGGAATTAAGAAATTTGACGTTTGACGTGGCACAGTTCTCAGAATTTTTTAGACTCGCCCGAAAATCCGTGGAGTTAGTAGTTTTAGAGTTTAATCCAGATAAAATGAAAAACATTTCTTTGCCAATTCACTATCTAGTTACTTAAAGTATTTATGGTGACAATATGTTAAATTGAAACAAAATTGTTATATTCACGTGGTGAAAAAAAAACAAACCAATCAATCAATGCATTAGACGACCTCCGTGGTCGAGTGGCTAGCACGCTGGTTTCAAGCGTCGCCATCTCGTGAGGTTCCGGGTTCGATTCCCGGTCGGGTCAATGTAGAAAACTATCTTTTCTATATTGTCTCGGGTCTGGGTGTTGAGATACCACCGTTGTGTCTGATTTCCATAACATAAGTGCATTGGCTACTTACTTTGTGATCAGAACAATGTATGTGATTGGTGTCCAATATTTATATATTTATAATGCATGTTTGTATCGTATTAAATTATTATCATATGTATAAATTAAGATAATTGTCATTATACAAGTAAAAAGTATTGTAATAATGCTCCGAGACCAATAGAAAGATCGCAATCATTTGACGAAGTGAAAATAATATTCAAATTAATCCATGCACCCGTTTAATATCTCAAATGCGTCATAGTTAAAACGGTAATCTTGAAATAGTTAAGTATGGTCTACGGTGTTTTTTATCCACTATCCATCTATCTTATATCAAGGGAAACCCGATAGTGTAGTTAATTAATTAATAAGTTTGAACCCAACGTAGTTCTTTGCGGTTTTCCTTGATTGGTTATCTTGATAAAAAATTCGAACCTACTTTTTGGACTTTGTTTAGATTTGCATCTGTTAAACGTTGAAATAATAAATATATAAAAAAATATGCGCCAGACAACACACCAATTGTCGTGGTTTCGAAGTAAGGAATTTTCTTCCTTGTGTTACGAATACAAGACAACGATCATGACGGGGGCGTATCCCATAAATACTTAAATACATATTAAACATCCATGACTCAGGTACAAATATTCGTGCTTATCACACAAACATTTGCCCCTTGCGGGATTTGAACCCGCGACGGCCGGTGTAATAGTCAGGAGCTCCAACCAATACACCAAACGCGTCGTCAGTTGAAGTTATAAATCCAAGAACTTGTCAAAATATTTTGGACAAGTTCCTTTTTTGTGCTTTCTATACACCTACCAAGCTCTATGTAGTTTTCATATAACTTATTTTAAAAACATGTAAGCTTCCTTTATCTAGAGTACCTACTTCATCGTATATGAGCGGATTCAATAATGCTTATTCTTTGCCCGCTCTAAAGCTACAGAACGCAAAAATGTGAGTCAAAATTAATGAATATTATCAGGTGATGTTGACAGATTTTTCCATATCTTATCAACAAAAACAGATTTAGAATAGTCCTAAAATGGTACGCCTAAGATTTATCATTATGTCAATGTGATTACACATCTACAACACAAATAAATGTATGTTACAACTACAGTTAAAATAATTTGATGTGAACGTTTTTATGTATAGACATGACTCACATTAAAACTTCACTAACTATCGAATAATTCAAATATAAACGCTACATAGATACGTATTTACTGCTTCCTAAAAAGGAAATTATTTATGTTAAATATTTGTACGCTTCATGATAGCATATTTTGGCGCACTTTTTTGTTTACATTTAAGAACACCTCAATGTACTTGTACCCAAATTACTGCAAATAAACTTTTGAGTTTTGAGTTTGAGTCATTCCGTATGAAGTACCTTATAGACAGATTACGGTAGCCAGAGCTTCATAGGACATTGTGAAACAGGAAATTAAATTTTAGTTGCTACTCAAAGCATTTGTTTCTATGAAAAGCTATTTAAAGTTTACGTACTGTATGGAGATTGTTTTAAATTCAAAAATGTAGAAGTTGATCAGAATTAGTTAAATTTTCTTTTTATTTTATTATTAATTCTAATGGTTTTTGAATCACAGTCAGGTAAAGGTAGGCATGCCCTAGTTTAGGTTTAGAGTTATTACCTTTTCAAAGTGCCGACGTCTGTGGGGAATTACGCTGAATCACCCGACAAAGTCAATATTTTTATACCCAGTCTTCGATTCGATGCAAACTAATAATACCAATTAAAAGTCGGTGCGACTTTATTTGCTTCACGTTAAAACTTTGTAGATAAACAAAGTTTTTGTGGTGGAATAACCCTGGTTGAAAATAAGAGAAATTAAATGATAAATTTGGGTCCTTAATTTAAAGTTATCATAATTAAAACGAGGAAAATATATGTACTTCCCGATAATTAAACTATAGGTACCTACATCGTGTACCTATGGATATACATTAACTTTAATAATAAATTTATAGCTTTAGTTAAAAGAAACAAAGGTTGTAATTGTTTAAATAGCATAGTTTGTAAGTTATTGCTAATTTAACCAAAGTTTGAAATGCGACGTTGCTAGCTTAGTTTGTAAAAATATTAAAGATTGGCATTTATAAAAGTGTCCATGCTAAAAAATGATCAATTTAATGGTCTGACTAACATGCTACAGTTCATGCATGACCTCAGGATTCTGAAAAATAGTAAATTAATGTCAGGGTAATTTACAACGACTTACGTTCTGAAGTTCTAATAGACAAATATATTGCGAAGCAGCTTGTTATAACTCTACCTTAAGTCTGAAAATGCTTTGAATTTTCCAACAAAACTTACAAAAATATACAAAGCCTGATTGATGGCTGGAGCTGCCACTTTTCCGGAAGCTTTAAATAAGGCGAACGATGCCGCGTGTGGATTAAAACTCAAATCTATCCATTCAGACTTCAGCGTCAAGCCTCATAATGTGAATTGAAAAAAAATCTGATGCAACTTTTCTATCCGGACGCTCATTCAACATACACACGAAAGTGCGCTTACGCAACCAATCTATAAGGTCACGATCGCATTGGCTCATGGCTGATGCAAGCGACGCCCGCGCCGGTTTGGGGGCGCGTCTTGCTAATTGATGACGTAGTGATCTAAAATAGTTTAGTAGGTTGGTCAATAGTGAAGGGCAGAGCTACGATCTCGATTCTTAAAATAAAATCCGAATCTTTTATTTAAAAAAAAAAAACTCACAGATTTTAGCCTAACATGATCGAAAAAAAGTTCGAATTTCCATTCATTCTTCATTGTTGAAAAACTTCATTGGTTGGTATCGAAATAACCCACAGTAATTTATCATAGGCATAGTCATTTTCCTGACGTTTACTACCCATATTTTTATATGACTGCTATCACCTGCTTTCAAATAGATATTAAATAAGATAAGTTATAACAACTAAATTAACTGAAGAAGTACTTAAATAGATGATGGAACGCCATCATAATAAATACGGTTAGAATGATACCTGTTGCCTTAGCAACAGTCTGAGACCAAGTGGCCAGCGAACCCATACATTGCTCCCGGTCACAATTTCATTTCATTACTCATCAAACCCGAATGAAACTTACATATTTTCACGCGATTGTAGAATGTGTAACACTAGCAACAGACGCTCTTGAATCTTCCCATGATCTTTATTCAAATAGATATAAAATCCAAATCAGTCTGTCAGTATCAATTTGGACAGCTTGGGATGCTTGTGTCGGTGTAGGTGATTACTCAAAATTGTTTTTTGGAGAACTTTTTGCAACCGAATGCGTCATCGTCTGCGAGCGTAGTTAGTACCGCAGGCGAATGCGTTCAGCGATTTGGAAGAAATTGTAAAAAGAATAAAAAAGCGAATTTGGAACGTCATTTGCGGCTATCAACCACAAAATAAGAGTAAAAAAATACAAGTATGACGTCAGATGCGATCATGAGTTGAAGTTTATTTTGCACTTGAAGTGAGCAGACGAACAGCTCTTAAACAATCAAGCTTCTTTTCATAGTCAAGAAAGTATTTAGTTAGATATATGCTTTAACAAGCATTTTTTGTATCAACTATAAATATTACACAAGCATTTTGTGTATCAACTATAAATATAGTTGATACGCTTGTTAAAGCATATATCTAACTAAATACTTTCTTGACTATGAAAAGAAGCTTTATTGTTTAAGAGCTGTTCGTCTGCTCACTTCAAGTGCAAAATAAACTTCAACTCATGATCGCATCCGACGTCATACTTGTATTTAAGAAATAATGTTCTTACTAGTGGAGATAGATACTTCGAGAAATATTTTACTTCTGTACAATCGTAAATAACGTAACATTTCCACGTCACGCACCGTTCTACGCCGCTAATATCAATGGAATTCCTCGCGCACCTACCACAGACACTCCAAAACAAACATTGTAGCTTTTGTGACGGCAAACATGAAATTATGTTCTTTTCAACACCTACACCTAATCTCAATTCCAACTTTCACACCAACAACATAAGGTTGCATCTCACATTATCGTTTACAAACTCAAACGATGTGCGACGACGCGCAGTCTGATAGATTAAACATGATTTCCACGTTTCCCCACCCGTACTTTCCACACATTTCTCTGTCAACACGAATGGCTTTCTAAAGTGCTGTAGACGCTGATCAATGTATGCGTTACAAGAGGCATTTTTCGTGGCGTGTTCGATCATAGTAAATACTATTGAAGAATTCCGATATAGTGTGAAAATGTAAACAGTAGCGGCCGGGGTCGGACAAAAGGTTGTTATGCTCTCAAAACAAATAGTAGGGGAATATAACCTACTCATTATCTGTGCAAAGAAAGTTTACTACTTGGTATGGAAGCGCGTAAGATACTTGCTAGCAATTTACGTAAGACCGAAGGTACATGAAATCTAGAAAATCCTACTTGCAAAATAAGGGCGATGTAAAAAAGTGGAATATTTAATTTGACAGTATAAGTAGTGGGATTTAACAAGATGAGTATTTCATTTGAAGGATGACAGGAATAGTATGGTAATCTATACTCTATACTGATATTATAAAGCTGAAGAGTTTGTTTGTTTGAACGCGCTAATCTCAGCAACTACTGGACCGATTTGAAAAAAATATTTTTGTGTTGGATAGCTTATTTATCGAGGAAGGCTAGAGGTTATAGTACATCACGCTGCGAAGGGAGAGGAGTGAACAAAACTCAAAATGCGCTAGTGTATTTATATCAATAAAAGTGGCTACTTGACTGTTGGAACAAATTAAGATGAAATGTATTGGAAATGAAACATTACAGTATTAAAATTATGGCATGTATTTATTGTCCCAATATAAATAGTTCCAAATATTTAAGTTTTGCAACATAACCTTGTAATTTAGGTATTACTTTAAACTTTTATAAAAAAACGCAATAATTATTGACATAAGTTTACTAATCTGTGAACTCCACAGTGACGTATGCAGTACCATAGAAAATTCTTTGTTTTTTAAATATTAGACACCAATCACATACATTTTTCTGATCCCAAAGTAAGTAGCCAATGCACTTGTGTTATGGAAATCGGACACAACGGTGGTACCACAACACCCAGACATAATAATATATAAAATATCATTTTTTTATTGATCCAAACGGGAATCGAAGGTTTCGGCTCACGAGATGGCGACGCTTGAAACCAGCGTGCTAGCCACTCGACCACGGAGATCTTCTATACTTAAAAATTAGAAATATTTCGAAATTCACTTATCTATACTTAATAATTAAAGTTGAAGAGTTTTGAAGAGTTTATTTGCTCGTGTGAAAGCGCTGATCTCAAGAACCAGGGGCCCTATTTTGAATCACTCGCTTCAAAATGGCGTGTGATATGCATTGTTAATGTCCGGTTTTCGAATGTAAATCAGTTTAATTCCCCACAGGGCTGATAATTAAAAATATAACATAATTTTGTGAGTATTTTCGTATATATTTTGTTCGGTTTTCGTTGGTTTTAAGTTCGCTTTCGGATGAATATCACACACCATATCCAAGCGAGTAAATCAAAAAATAGAGCTCCAGTAGACTGATTTGAAAAAAATATATATACGGCTTTATAGGCTACAATACATCACCCGGCGATGGAAAGGAAAAAAACTAACTTAAAACGCGCGGATGCAGTCGTAGGGGACCGCTACTCAGAAATATCGTTGCTTTATTTAAGAAACTCTTTTTCTATAATACTTTTAACAGGTGCTGTCTATTAGTAGCTAATGACGACCGCGTCACCCAGTTTTTGAGTAAGGGATAGCGAGTGTTAAAATGATAGGAAAGTTTGATATTAAACATACCGCACTATATTTAAACTTGCACAAATGTTCAAATATTAAGGTTAAATCTTATTAAAGTTAAATAAAATGCATGGCAAATGGGTGCGCTTTTGACGCGTGTTCGGTTATAATATTAAATTTCACCGTATTTGTTTACTCTAAAAGGTGCGTCAGTCATGTGACCTAGCGTTTACGCGCGTATTCAAAATTGATTAAAAAAACTTGTTTTATAACAAATTAATGGATTCTTTCTAGCAATTAAATTTTTCTTTTCCAAAAGTTGTCAAGAAGTTAAATTGCAATAATTAATTATTAGTAACCTCTATAAGCCTTTAGTTTGGCAGTCCGTGTTGAACTTTTATTTTTTGTAAACAATATCAATCATATTATCCAAATTGAAAGACTTTGAACATATTAATTTCCTGCATAAAAAATTGGCGCCATGAACAAAAAACGTAGCTTATGTTTGTGCAACCTTCAAAAAAGCTTTTTGCTTTGTGATTTTTTGCACAAACATGTCGGGTATCAAACGTGGATAGAATTCCATGTGTATTTTCTGTATGTATATTTACCAGGCTTGGTCAACTCCAGTTTTAGGTTCATAATAGAAAATACTGTTTATTCCAAGGAAACTTTATGTACAGAAAACAAACAAGGTAATGAAATGTCTATCTGAAACTTTACGAGACTGTTATCACTCATCAGACTGAATTGATTTGATTGTTTTGTTTAAAAACGGATAAATTCACAAATCGCGAATACAAGTTAGGTTAGGACAGGTGAGTCCAAAAGTGTCTAGTGTCATTGGGATGAATAAAAAAGGATGAAAAAAAAACCATCGAGGTATACATACTGATATTTATCTAAAGTCCCGTAACGAACAGCAAGTAGACGTAGGTGGGTAACTAGATACAAATGACATTGAAATGTACAGACATTTCGTCTCAAAAAAACCTACTACAGACGAATAGAGTAATGAAATAAGTAGAGACTTCAATATTTTTTTACATATACGAGTATGTACGTACATTGTAACAGATTAAGGACGATATATTTTTATCATATGCTTCAACACCCGAGCGGTTGCAGGCAACCGCATAACAATAGAATTTGCATTGTGTCTCGTTCACATACGCTTGAGGGATTAAGGAAGTATGAATAGGCTATGAAAAACCATAGCAGTCCTGCGGGGCTGATAATGACGATATTATTATGATGGCGTATCTATGCTGTTATAGATTTTGATTAAAGCTTAATTAGGGGTTCTCTGCTACATTGCTGTTTAGAAAAAAAGCTCCAAAATTAAATTACTGTTACAGTAACAGCCAATAATAAAGCTGGCTGGTTACTGACTCAAAATATTAGCATACCTATCCAACGCGGCTACGCAGCCAGCATCATAGCCTCCTAGCCGCAAGGAAATGGTTTCGGTTTTGAATACGTAGATTTTAAGTATTTTTTAATTTGCATGTCTTAGTTTAATTTTTTTCTTGTTTGTAATTAATAAAAATTAAAGTTAAATTTTTATTACCAATCTTTGAATGGTATTCATTATTTCTCTAAGTAATACCTACTTGATATCTCATAGATTTTCTACCTGTTAAAGTTTTTAAAAGATAGATTGGATTCATTGGACGATTCATTGGATACGTCTGATAAAGTGTCTGTCTCAATAATTAGGTTTTTTTCACACTTATCTGTTAAATTACGATGACTAGCTATTTATTCAATATCATTGGCGATTTTGGCATGAACTATTTTCATAAACCTAATACATCGAAAATGGATAATTTGCTCAGATAAAGCTCAACATTCAAGAAAATGCATGAAAATTAAGCAATGTTTACAAAAAAAATCGTCGATTTTTGTTAATTATATTTTAGTAATTCTGGTTAATTCTGATATCAAATAGAAAGAAAATTTTATCGACTTTAATAGGAGGAACATTTGTATATGTAGTACAACCTATGTAGGCTACAGACAATGAAAAATAAACCAATTCGAATGAGCACCGAAAGTTTAGCAAAGATATTTTTTAAAATGCTTCTCACTCAAAGGGGTCTGGGATGCCATCGTCCTTTGCCTAGTATTTTACCGATAAAATTTGCCGTAGAATACGTGGGTGAGGTATCGACATCATATCTACTATAACACACTGTATGTATTTTTTTTTAAGTATTGGACAACAATCACATACATAGCTCTGATCCCAAAGTAAGTAGCTAATGCACTCGTGTTATGGAAATCAGACACAACGGTCGTACCACAACACCCAGACCCGAGACAATACAGAAAATTTTGATTTTTATATTCTATATGACCCGACCGGGAATCGAACCCGAGACCTCGGACCGGCGATGCCTTGAAAGCCAGCGTGCTTAGCCACTACACCACGGAGGTCGACTATAAATATTCTATTGTTATAGTTGCAATGTTAAACAATGTTTGGGCCCTATTTTTCTAATAACTTGTTATAAAATTGTTACTTTATTTCCGGAGTTTACCACTGGATGTCGAAGTTCATTAGACCGCTTAGCACAAGACCGATAAAACTTTTGGACATTCTTTATTTGATCGACTTAACAATTGGCCTAAACAGACTTAGTCGAAAGAACTGTAGATTTTTTTACATTTGACCGAGTGAACGTTTGGTCGAAAAATATTAAATTTCGATACATATATTTGCAAAGCTATTAATGGCTATAAAGTAAAAGTACGCCTGTTAAAGGAATGAAAGAGATATAAATAATATAAAAACCTAGCTGAGTAACAGAAATAATTAATTAAAAACTTATTTGAAATAGTTCTGTGCTTATAACTGTTCTACTGTTCTGTTTTTTTCTATGTAGTTCTGTGCTCTAAACTAGTTATCTGTTTGTCGATGTGATAATAGATAGATCATTAACATTATTAACAAATATCAAATACATAATTACCAAAACTAAAACATTATTTTAACACAAAAATGTAAAATGCTCAACTAAATAATATTCAATGTTTAAAATACTACATAGTAACAAAAAAAAAACTTCAAATAATCAATTCGTATAGATTAAAATTAAATAAGCCACCAAAAACTTGCGCACGGGCGAGACTGTTGCATAAATAGACGGGTAGATGGCGCTAAACGTCACGCGTAATGACGTTTCCATGAGAAACCACAAACTTCGGAAGGTCGGACAGACAGCACGGTAACTCAATTGGTAGAGCCTTTGGCCCGGTTAGACAAGAAGTTGCTGGTACGAGTCCCACCCGTACGCAAGTGTTTCTTGTCTTATTTTATCTTTATGAATGTAAAGTATGACACTGTGAGTGTCATATTTTTTGATTTTTTATTTTTTATTGTAAGTGGAATATATACAAAATGATCAATGAGTTCGCAAAGGAGCAAAAAAAATTATGAATGCGTAATAGAACGGGTTAATTGCAACCAGCAACCTAAAAGCGCAAAAGTGGTAACAACCACAATGAACGGCTGCGTGCGCATTTTGACAATAAATCAGAAATGGGTTTGAAGTCTTTTATATTTTGAATTGATTATTCGAATGGTTTAGAATGTTTTTAACACTCACTGTGTCATACTTTACATTCATAAAGATAAAATAAGACAAGAAACACTTGCGTACGGGTGGGACTCATACCAGCAACTTCTTGGCTAACCGGGCCAAAGGCTCTACCAATTGAGCTACCGTTCTGTCTGTCCGACCTTCCGAAGTTTGAGGTTTCTCATGGAAACGTCATTACGCGTGACGTTTAGCGCCATCTACCCGTCTATTTATGCAACAGTCTCGCCCGTGCGCAAGTTTTTGGTGGCTTATTTAATTTTAATCTATACGAATTGATTATTTGAAGTTTTTTTTTGTTACTATGTAGTTTTTAAAACATTGAATATTATTTAGTTGAGCATTTTACATTTTTGTGTTAAATTAATGTCTCAGTTTTGGTAATTATGTATTTGATATTTGTTAATGATGTTAATGATCTATCTATTATCACATCGACAAACAGATAACTAGTTTAGAGCACAGAACTACATAGAAAAAAACAGAACAGTAGAACAGTTATAAGCACAGAACTATTTCAAATAAGTTTTTAATTAATTATTTCTGTTACTCAGCTAGATTTTTATATTATTTATATCTCTTTCATTCCTTTAACAGGCGTACTTTTACTTTATAGCCATTAATAGCTTTGCAAATATAAGTATCGAAATTTAATATTTTTCGACCAAACGTTCACTCGGTCAAATGTAAAAAAATCTACAGTTCTTTCGACCAAGTCTGATTAGGCCAATTGTTAAGTCGATGAACTAAAGAAAGTCCAAAAGTTTTATCGGTCTTGTGCTAAGCGGTCTAATGAACTTCGACATCCAGTGGTAAACTCATTTAATACAATAGCAAATTGAACCGAATTTGAATGTATTCGGAGCGCGATATTTAAAGAAATGTTTCCTGTATTGTTGGCTTATCAGCGGGCGTAGTCTGATGCACAGGTCTGATGTATCATTTTAGACATTTCGCGTCGACAATTTCAATTTTATGATTTTCTAATTCATCAAATATCATTTTAACTTACGTAGCTATATCTTTAATAAATCTTAAAAAAATATTTGTAGTTTTTTAAGCATCATTCAAAAATTCTTCTCAATCAATAAATACACGAAAACACCAATTTTGTCTCAGCAACATTTTTCAGCAGCATTTTTCGAGCGCCACCTGGTGGTTCCACACGGAACTATGTCGAGACTTCCGACTCTGAACATAAGTGCTCTGTGCAAAGCAATGATATCACACAGACTGACAACGTAACGGTGCAGAGAGCAGACGAATCGTATACACAATAGTATTAAATATAAATATAAATATTGAACACCAATCACATTACATTGCTCTGATCCCAAAGTAAGTAGCTCATGCACTTGTGTTATGGAAAGCAGATACAACGGTGGTACCACAACACCCAGACCCGAGACAATATAGTTTTTCTTTTCTATATAGTCCCGAACGGGAATCGAACCCGGGACCTCGTACCGGCGACGCCTTTAAAACCAGCGTGCTTAGCCACTACACCACGAAGGTCGACAAAGTATGTTCATAAAGATGATAAAAGAAACCAAAAATTTGCGCACGGGCTGGACTCGAACCGACAACCTCTTGGCTAACCGAGCCAAAACCCCTGGCCCGTGCGCAAATTTTTGGTTTCTTATTTCATCTTTATAAATATAAAATATGACACTGTAAGTGTTACAAACATTCTAAACAATAGTACCTATGTGTTAAACAGTTTGTTATTTTCAGTCAAAATTGTAAAAACATCAATATCCCGTGCTTACTTACTTCTCTGGCTCACGATTTCTATGTAGGTATTCAGATTTTTATCGTGCGCTAGTTCTTTTAGGTGTAGATATTTTACTTGTTTTTTTTTGGTAAAACGGTTAAACTCGCAATCGAATCACCACACGAAAAGAGTTCGATTGCCGCGAGAATCGCCCCCTGACACTGAGTGCATATATGTGACATCGTTGGAATTTGATAATATTTAATTAAGATTAACTATTAAGGCTTCCAAACACGTAAAAGCATTTTTTAGACTCCTTACACACTGCTATTTAGGTTAAGTATGTATGGACTCATGGATTTAGAATGTTTTTAACACTCGAATGGTCATATTTTATATTCATGAAGATGAAATAAGAAACCAAAAATTTGCACACGGGCGGGACTCGAACCAGCAACTCCTTGGCTAACCGGGCCAAACGATCCACCAGTTGAACTACCGTGTTGTCGGTCCGATCTCGCGAAATTTGTGGTCTCTTATGGATACGTCATATACCCGTCTGTTTATGCAACAGTGGGTCAATTAGTTATTCTTTACAGAATAAATTCATTTATTTTTCAAAGTAATCGCAAACTTTTTTGATGTGTGTATGTCTGAATAGTCACGTGGCGACGCACGCGTATGAAGTAGATTCGTCCCAAATTTTGACGTGAAGTACGTAAAAAATGACACGCATTTGCGTGATGACAGCACAGTTAGTGTTACTATTTGATCAGACCTGTTGGCACAGTTAAATTTTATTAACTATATTTTTTTTGTTTAATTAGGTTATAAAAGGTATTCTATGAGAGCAGGCATCAATATAATTATTAATAAAATGATGGCTATTAGTAAGACAGTATCAGCAATTTTTCGTTCGTGATGATGATACAGTAAACGCCACTTTTTACCGTTCTATGTTTTCTTAATAAAATTACATTCAAAAAAATTATGCTAGTGGTCACCAGTGAGTTATTACTACCACGTATAGAGAAGCTATGAGCGGCAAAAAATGTGTCGCAAATACGACGACATGATTGTGACGTTTTCCTTAAAATTTGAATTCTGAAATGCTTCAACACCCGAGCGGTTGCAGGCAACCGCATAACAATAGAATTTGCATTGTGTCTCGTTCACATACGCTTGAGGGATGAATCTGGAGCTCTATTTTTGAATCACTCGCTTCAAGATGGCGAGTGATTTTCGTTCGAAGATGAATTAAAAGTATATTATTGCGCCAGACAACACACCAATTGTCGAGGCACGGGGTCTCATTCGGTACATAAGTTACATAGCCTTTAAAATTTTTCAATAGATGGCGACACGTGTATAGCTAGCGCAATTACTGTTTATTAGATAGACTAAAATCCTAAGATACGTGAAGATAATACCCGAAAAATATGTTAATAAACATTTTCAGTTGTTTAAAAGAGAAAAAAACTCAATACCATTGTTTTTTTCCATAATTGGCAAAAATAGTGTAAAAAGCATAAAAGCATGCTTTTACTACCCTCTAACCCTCTGTCGGTATACGACAAAACTATGTGGCATGGTGGAAAGTTGACAACAAACTAGTATAGATGGCGCATTACTATGAATGCGTTTCATTTGACCAGTGATGCCAGACGGTAATTTCAAGTAGACTTGTGTAGCTCGCGAGAGAAAGATAAAAAACCTCTCTCACCCAAACGGCTCATATATCCGTAGCTCACTTGTATTTCAAATAAATCTCTATATCCGAGAGATAAAGTTGAATTTTCAGATATACTAACTGAGTCGAAGCCGGTGATAAAGAAAGACGGCTTCATTTCATTTCTAGAGCGAAAGTAAGAGAAGGGAAGATACGTTCGCAGTGTGCGTAGGTATTATGACCGAACCGTGGCTCGGTAAAACGGTAGAATCTGTATGTTCTCGTAGTGTTAACAAAATAAAGTTCAATTTGCATTGCGTGCGGTTCTATAAATATTGGCTGGTTGAATGTTTGTTGACGTTTTTTTAGTTTCTTTTGTGATTAGAGCCGGCGCACTTCGGCTGTCGGAATAATAGCAAGTTTTTGGACTACTGAATGCGACAACTTGATTTTATTAGTAAACAAACATTGAGTTAGTTACTTTTCAGGTGTTTTAAATTCAAAAACTGTCATTAACATTTTTTAATCTAGGTTGACAGTCCTAAGCCTGCTTAGTATGAAGTAAAATCAAATGGTTATTATTTTCTTTATAAAGTAATATAAATAATTAACGTACGTAATAAGTATAAAACGTACAAAAAACTGTGAGCTTCTTATTAGTAGTTATGTATTGTATGACAACAAACAATAGCATATCCTTATTAAAGGGTTTTTGTTTATATATAGAATCATTCGCATCATCGTAAGTAGCTCTTTACTCATTCGGCTCTCTCTGATATAACGGCTCATTTTGATCTCTCGATATAAAGTTACGTAAAGATCGTTCGCTTCATCACCGAGTTCGTGAGATAAGGATATAATGACGACCCGTCTGGTGTAGTTGTCGAGAAATCGCCTACGACGCAGCGGGTGCGGGTTCGATCCCCGCACAATACAAACATTTGTGTACATGAACATGTCTGTTTGTATTGGTCTGGGTGTTTTCTATGTATATCATGTATGTATTTACAAACAAAAAGTATTTAAGAATTATATCCGTTGTCTGGCACCCATAACACAAGCTTTGAGTAGCTTACTTTGGGGCTAGATGGCGATGTGTGGGAATGTCCAAAGGATAAAAAGGAAAGGAAAGGATATATCTTTTGCTCTTCTAAGCCGTAGCGTGATGTTTATAGCCCAAAACCTTCGTCGATTAATAATATATCCGACACATTTTTTTTTATCGGTTCAGTAGTTTCTGAGATTAGCGCGTTCAAACAAACTAGATTTCAGCTTTATAATATTAGTTATAGTAGTACAAATAAATAGAAAACTCATTGTATGGCCAGAATTAAATTCTAACTCCTTAACGATAGAGACTAAACACGATGTTAGGAGATTTTGTCACATTATTAGGTACACATATTGATAGGCAACCAACGCTAAGAGCGTGTGCAAAAGGTTGTTCGAGTAGGTTCTTGCCGTTTAAGGACTTTGAATAATTCATAAATATCTCTTGTCTGCATTGCTCATATTATTTGATAAGTATTAATTACTCAAAAAATGATTTTCTGGATATAAAATCTGATTTTGTTTTATTTATGACCAGTTTTTGGCCGTGCTGACTTGCAACCGAATTTTGTACTATAACTATTTTTTACATAAATAAATGTATCCTAACAATGGAGACTTTAAACTATAATCAAAAAACGAACAGACTGCGCGGGACATAGTATAGTGCACAAGTGTGTGCGCAAACCTGTGGACCTCTGGTGCAGCCGTCACTTTAAAGTGCGACCTTCTAACCGCTGCGCTACCGAGGCAGTTTAAACGATTAGACCATGAACGAATGATGACAAACCTCAATATAATTAAAATCGACTTTGGAATTTATTTTAATATTTATATTTAGCTTTTTTTACTACGCACACCTAATAAAGTGCAATAGGCTAGGTTAAATCTTGCACCTGACAAATAATGTGTTTTCTTAAATTTTTAAATAAGTGGATATGTGTATTTGTAAAAAAAACTTGGCAAGAAAATTAGGTTGCCTCTCCTACATAAGATTGGCATTGGGGAAAAATCAACATGTATCTTGACGGTGGCTGAATTATCACACACACTGATTGATATCCGATGAATTAGTCAATGTTTTAAAGATGCTGGATAATCTTGATATTGTGCTGTTAACGTTGACCGAGCCTCTCACCTCAACAGATATTGAAATGTATAGGGACAAGAAGAAAATATTGTCGAACACTCATATAATACTTACTCCAGTATCTATTGGAAACTGAACTCTTGGATTGCGTATTAAGCGGTAATTATTTGGATTTTTAATCCTCAACGTGAAATAGGAACTTCAAACGGATGCAACACATGATTTCCAACTATGGGCTTCATAAAAGAGCTAAGTTTTCTTCGATCTCGAAATGAAGAGATGCGTAAAGCAAAAGTATGTAACTAACATAACCCTACGAAACAGTGAGCTGAAGTGGCAATAGGCAAGGCCCATAGCGGAAATGATGATGGCCGTTGGGGCAGGAAAAATCTACATTGGAGCATCAAAAGTCAAGTGAAGATGTCTACAAGCATACGACTTTGTATAGATTAGAGGATCACCATACATGAATACCACCGTTTAAAGGTTTCATGGAGGGGTTTATGTACAGTGTCCATCCTGGGGCTATTAAAAATGATGATAATACTCAAAACCGCGTGCTTGTGAGTTACTAGTTTGCGCAAGCGGTGCAAATCCCTGGTGCGCAGGGTGAGGGCCAGTCGCAATAGAGTACCTACCGTAGGCATTCGCACAGCGATTTGACTGAAGTTACCAGAACCATTGTGATATGATTCATGCGCAGTCAATATACTTTTTTTTATTTGAAGTTATAATATTTAATATTTATTAAATTTTATTGTAATTTTATTTAATAATGATGCTTTTGATGATTGAATTAATTTCATAATTTATTTAAATCTTTTTTAACAGCTAACATAGTTATTCAACCCACAATCGATATATTTTCATTCATTGGCTCCTAGGCCAGGGACCTCAAAATATTAAAATACTTAACTATAATTAGAAAATGATAACAATTCCATTGCAGTTGTTAGCCACCCCAACAATTTTGTTTTGTATGAATTATCAAACAAAATGAAGTAGTATATTATTCATTTAATTTCTGTTAACATGCAGTAAAGTTACAAATAAAACCATTGATGTGTGTGATGACATTCAGTGATCAACACCATTTTCCGAAAATTCAAAAACGATATCTTAAACGGCTAACGGCCGGTTGCTAATAAATATCCTTTGGACATTCCCACACATCACCATCTAGTCCTAAAGTAAGCTACTCAAAGCTCGTGTTATGGGTGCCAGACAACGGATGTAATACTTAAATACTTTTTTGTTTGTGAATACATACATGATATACATAGAAAACACCCGTAACATTATGCGGGGATCGAACCCGCAACCCGCTGCGTAGTAGGCGATTTCTCGACCACGGTTGCTAAGTAATTAATTATTTTTAATTGCTATTATTATTACTATTTATAATACGAGGGTCAAACTGAAAGTTCTTAGAACTGGCCACTTATAAACAATATAATAAAAAAAATATTCTAAAATTTGAAAATAGAACTCTTTGCCAATATTACTGAGTATATATTTCATTCATTTGTCATTTGTTTTACGATTTGGCGGCAAATTGAAAATTGTCTGTGTCACGTCAACATGAATTTAACACGAGAAAATTTTCGTGCAATGATTTTTTATGACTTTCGATGTCATTTAAGTCAACAAGAAAGTTATGATAGACTACGATTGGCCTTTCACGATGAAGCCCCATCTCGTGCGACTGTTTACAACTGGTTTAATGAGTTTAAACGTGGTCGCACTAATCAACTCACTGATGATGTACGTGAGGGACGGCCTTCTACGGCGACGACTGAAAATAACATCTCTGTTGTGCGGCGTATGATAGAGACTGACAAAAGAGTGACCTATCAGCAGATTCGGACAAGCTTAGGCATCGGTATGAGTCAAGTGCACAAAATCCTCCACGAACATTTAGCGGTCAGGAAGCTTTGCGCCCGGTGGATACCTCATAATTTGACTAAGGCTCAAAAACTCCATCGTGTGGATTGGTGCCGTAAAATGATTGAAAGATTTAACGGAGGTGACTCAAATGCTGTGTTCGACATACTAACAGGTGACGAAAGCTGGATTTACTGTTATGATCCTGAAACCAAAAGACAATCTGCTCAGTGGGTGTTTCCTTTCGAGGAGTTGCCAACTAAAGTGAAGAGAGATCGAAGTGCGGGAAAAAAAATGGTGGCCTCGTTCTTTGGAAGGATAGGTCATTTCGCAACAATTGTGTTAGAGGATCAAAAAACAGTTTCTGCAGAATGGTACACTACCAATTGTTTGCCACTTGTCTTGGAAAAAGTTCGAGAGAAACGACCTCGCAGTAGGATCCTCCTTCACCACGACAACGCCTCGTCGCACACCACCAAGCGAACGATCGACTATTTGGCGACATCAAACGTTGAATTACTGGGTCACCCGCCGTATAGCCCCGACCTCGCGCCTTGTGATTTTTATTTATTTCCAAAAATTAAAGAAAAACTTAAAGGAAAGCGGTTTATGAATGCTGAAGAAGCGGTGGCTGCGTATCGCGATGCCATTGAAGAGACCCCTAAGGACGAGTGGGCAAAGTGCTTTTCCCAGTGGTTCCATCGCATGCAGCGGTGTATTGACGTCAATGGACAATATTTTGAAAAGATATAATAAAACTAATAACTGGCTAATGTAATCAGTTTTTGATTTTCTAAGAACTTTCAGTTTGACCCTCGTATCAATCACAAATAATAGTATTTCGTTGGTTAAACCTAAACATTAGAGAATTGTTGCCAGGTGGCCATGAACTGCCGGATGCCAGAAAATGTACGAGTTACCCTATTTTTGTTTATGTTTTGTCGCAAACATAATTTTGTAAATGCGACTTGTAAAGGCAACTGTGGTAGGCAAGGAAAAGAGGTTATCCCGATTTTCCACACTTGTGTGAAAAAATTGACGTCTATTCATCCCATAATTTTCGCGGTGTGTTCAAACTCGACGATGTTAATTATTTTACTTTTTTACTTAAAGCCGATTTTACCAACGTCAAATAAGAAATATTCGTCAAATATGGTAAAAAACGCCTAATTTGAAAACGCCACATATTTGGCAGCAGTCATAAAATTAATCTACCCTGAGACAGCTTGGTGTGAAAAAAATTACAAGTTAATGTTCCACTTTTCCAGAATGTTTTTCTTTTATTTGATAAAACGTTTATTTATGTATAGGTAAGTGATTTTCTTAAATCACGGCATGCTTTTCACAATTATAAGTTTTGTTGATTCTGAAGTGACTATAATTCTTACTCATTGCTTTGATCATGGTCACTCTATAGGTATTTTGCGCGGGTGTCAAGATTCAACGGAATCCTATACGGTTTTTAAATTTTATTAGATAAAGACGCATAACTGGTTTCAATTAATAATTAATAGTATACTAACTTGCGCTTATGCGTTACATTGTAGACTAACAAAATGGATCGTAGCAGTAATATCTTACGATTTAAGCATAGAATAGATTAACGTCTATTGTTTTTAGTGTTTTTTTTCTTCATTTTTACGTGTTTGTAATACAAATCATCATATCATAATATAATCATAAATCTTAATGCACATAAAAAGGAAGAAGAAAAAAACACTAAAAATTCTGTAACTCAACTACGAACAATATCGTTGGAGGAGGAAAGTTAAGCAATGTTAAGACAAGTTATATATCAAGGTCAGGCTGGGTACGCACAGTGTCATTAATTGCATTGTATCATTGTAATTTGTAGTAATCGATAAATTTGTAGAGCCAGTAAGTTAAAGTACTAAAAATGAAAATAAGTATTGAATTGATTGCAAACTCAATTATCTTAAATAATGTTTTTCCATAAAAGTAACTAAACGTCCTGATAAAACATACTGAAACTGCATCGAAACTCGCGGACAAATACCTACCTAGTACAGCAGAGAATCTCCTTTTTTGAACTCGGTTGAAAATTCAATGAAATAAGTTGTGTGCTTAAACATAATATCGGAATAACCCATCCATTAACCACAATGTGTGATTTTTTAATCAAGTATTTTAGCTTATAAATAGACAATTGATTTCGAGAAACTTAGTGTCCAGCAGACGCTACGAGTGGGCATAGGTCGTACTTGCTAATTCAAGTACCAGGTCTTAAAAGTGCTGCGCAAGCGTATCGCCTCGCTGATGATCCGTGCGCGCGGGAGCCCTAACACCATCCTGAATGTCCTCAGTCAGAAGCCAGACTGCCCTCTTCTGCAGCACTGGACGAAAGTACATACAAGTGTGCCTGGTGCTCCAGAGAGTGGCCGATATTTAAATTAAATAATAATAATTATAATAGAACAATGAATAACTTTATTAATTATAATTTAATTTATTTTGTAATTGACATATTTTTAGTATTTGTATTTGATTCGACTAATTTAAATTTTAATTTAATTGCAATTTACTATAATTATTTTCTAAAATTAAAATTATTTTGTATTTTGATATAATTTTATACTTTATGGACATCGTCTGAAATAAATGGATTTTATTTTATTTATATATTTTTATTTTAAAAGTACGTCCATAAATCAGCACCAGGGCTCAAAACCAGGTATCAAAGTAAACATACCGGTTCACCGGCCACTACCCCTTTTCGGCCACTTTGCACATTATTTTTGAATAATAAACAGTGTATAGGCAGCTTCTTTCCAATTTCACGTCATTCGACTCGGACGACGTTCACGGTTCATAATCCAACGGCTTAACCTGGAAATTTGCAATCTGAGCCCTCACGCGCCATTTCAAAATTTGGTGTCTGAAGGCGTGGCAAATTTAGCCAAAAAAATAGCAGGTGGGTTGATTTTCAAAGGTGAGTTTTTGAGTGTTACGATTGTACGAACACATAAACCAATTCATTCACCTATGTGAATATATCATAACATAAACCAATTCATTCACCTATGTGAATGAATTGGTTTATGTTATGATTATGGTTATGAATTAACACATAAACCAATTCATTCACCTATGTGAATGAATTGGTTTATGTGTATGAAGCATGTGTTAATTCAATATTAAAGTGCCCAAACTGACCGAACTTTTCATAATATGTAGTATTTTTGATGGTCGGACAATAAGTTATCGTTTAGTTTAAAAATCCTCTTTCCGACCGGGTGGTCGGGAAACCAGTTTACTTACGTCATTTTTCTTTGCTAATATTGCGGAAACCTTATATTTACAAACAGAGATCCTATTATAATAGTAAACAGCTTTAATTTTGTAAAGAGAAAACTAGATTCCGGCCGCCGGTTTACCTGATAGTTCCAAAGATATGACCTTTAAAAATACCAAAAGTGTGACGGCCGATAGCTAGTCTTCACAAAACCTATTTCCGGCCGTATTTATTAAAAGGCGTGACATTTTTTTATTACATTGACAGAAAATCAAACAATACCTTCTATAGAATTTTCGAATAATGGAACGGGAACTGCAAGTTTTAGATACAGACCCACTAGCCACTGTTAGAGTTTTCTTCTGTTTTTTTCTTATTTATTATTTGTTTTACTTTCATTCTATTATGAGCCCTATGTGCTATTGAATAACACTAATTTTCCTACCGTGCATTAGGTGGCCGATAACCAGTGCATTGGTGAACGATAACTGAGTATAAATGCCGATAGCCGGTATATTTGCTATATTTACATATAGTTTTTTTTTAAAATCATGTATCACTACTACGTCTATTAACGTTAGGTATTATGAAACTAGACTATTGTAGGTCCAAATGTTTTATTTTTTTAAAGTCTTGACGTTCAGCATTATGACAGAAATCTACTCTGAAGTCAACAAGTCGCTTAAACGGCCGATAACCGGTATGTTTACCCTACTTAGATTTTGTTCGTGTGATAGTTTTTTACGTGTAAATATTTTACTAGATTTTTTCGGTAAATAAACACACGAAAAAAGTTCGATCGTCGCGAGAATCGCCCTCCTGGTTGGGAGGTAAATACCTACCAATTTTGCTGCATATAGAAGACAATGTACAAAACGAAAAACCTACTTTAAGGAAATACTTTTCGTTTGAGCCTTTGAGTTTCTTATCGACGCCCAGGAGCTCTATTTTTGAATCACCTGCTTCAAGATGGCGAGTGATTTTCGTTCGAAGATGAATTAAAAGTCATAGAAAAAAACTCGTTGTCGAACGAAAATCACTCGCCATTTCGAAGCGAGTGATTCAAAAATAGGGCCCCAGGAGCCCTATTTTTGAATCACTCGCTTCGAAATGGCGAGTGATTTTCGTTCGACAACGAGTTTTTTCTATGGATTTTAATTCATCTTCGAACGAAAATCACTCGCCATCTTGAAGCGAGTGATTCAAAAATAGAGCTCCTGTGCCTCTATTTTTGAATCTCTCGCTTGGATATGACGTGTGATTTGCGTTCGAAAACGAACAAATAATCAACGAAAATACCGTGAATAAGGACGTGAGTAGGTACTCACAAAATTTAGATATACTTATCTATTCAAATCCCTTCTGAATGGATTTCAACTGGTTTTCATTCCAAAATTGGAGTATAATCAGTGAATGTCATACGCCATCTTATCGCGAGTATTTCAAAAATAGGGCCTCCGGCTCTATAGTGCCTACTAAAATAAGTTGAAAGTATTTAATAGAAAATGCATCCATATTTCGATACGCATAAGGCGCAAAATCGCATTAGCAAGAAAAATACTTGAGTATTTTTCGCAATTTTTGACCTCTTTTTATGAGCTCAAGGTTTAATTTCACTAAAAGCCCAGATAATATAATACTACTAGTACTAAAACGGTCTTCTTATTATTTAGTATTTCGGGGAAGCCGGTACCGCTTGCAGCTAATTAAAATACTTTCATGCTCTTAAACTATATTCGTAGTATGAAGGTAATGTAACATTCTTTAGACATTAAGGATTATTGATACGACCGAAATTACAGCATGTCAAAGATACGGGATCTTTTACGAGCGCGTATTTTTGATTCTGGCTTAACTGCTGGCAAATAAATTCAAAATGTTACTAGGTACAAACGTATTGATATAAATGAATATATATCTATGTACAAATGCTTAACGCCAGATATGCTTATTAATTATGGCAGTATGGCTCAGAGCTTATCCCATTCCTTGCAGAATCAGAAAGAATCGAAAATCCAGGTAGGTAGGTACCTACTCTTCATTCTTCATCTATCTCTCTTTTACCTAAGATACATAATTCACACATCAAAAAAGATTGCGATCACTTTGAAAAATCTAAATCTTTTTTGTTGGGGTTAATGATTTATTACATATTATTATTACACAGGACTTTTATACAGACAGGGTCTAACAAAACCAATGATCGACCGCCAACGTGCGGTATATATACATCATACAGATTACGCTCACCAAATTTGAGAAAAAAAAATCAGGCTAGTTTCAGAGATCAAAAAAGTAGCACTTTTAAATGTGTAAAAAAACACACTATTTGCACCTGTTTACTATAAAACACTGTCAAATGCGCACGCACACCAACAAAGCCAGCCGTCATATGTCGGTTCGCCGCGCCGCGGCAGACGCAAACAAAGGAGCGGTATCCTTTGTAGAGATGTAAGAACTCGAGTCTTTTAAGTCTTTTAAAAGAAACTCGACTCATTTCGACGACTTATGACAGTTCACAACTCGATCGAGTCCTTAAACCCTGAGTCCTGAGCCTTTTAGGAGTCTTCGACTAAGAGTTCGAGTTTTATTTTTAGACTGAGTCAATTTAAAAAGACTCGATATGTTCAAACGACTCAGTCCTGACGAAAGGACTCCAACATTTTAAAAAGACTCGACTCGGTGGAGTCGTAAGTCGTATGGCGCGCTCATACGCTGTAATGAGATATTAGATAGATGTGGATTTAATATACTGTGTTTATGTAGGTACACACACACTCAATAATTAAAACAGGGTAACTATAGAGACATTATGTATCAAGTTTTTTTGATGATTGGTTGACTTGTACCTAATACATTTAAGTTCATAATAATTCGGTTAATTAATTAATTGTTTTTAAATTTCGAGTTGTTACATGAAGTTAATTTTTAGGGCTCCGTAGCCAAATGGTAAAAACGGAACCCTTAGAGATTCGTCATGTATGTCTGTCTGTCTGTCCGTCCGTCTGTATGTCCAAAGAAGGATACTTGGTGCGCTTCCGACAGCATTTTGAAACGAATTATGTAAACAATCCACAACAAAAAATGGATAACGTGCAAACCACACCAGAAAGTACACTGCGGCCAAGCATGAGCCAAACTGTATTTTCGGTGATTTATAAACAGAAAAATACAGTGCAATTTCACGATGAAATAGAGAAGTATTTATCTTTGCCAATTGAAACAGAGGACGTAGATGTATTGTCTTGGTGGTTTAATCAAAGGAAATATTTGCCAATTTTGACAAGAATTGCGTTTGATGTTTCACCTGTTCGGCGGCAAGTGTTCCCAGTGAGTAAGTCTTTTCTAAAGCTGGATATCTAATCATTAAGAAAAGGAACCGATTGGAGAACAAAACTATAAAGGTTTCTATGTTTCTAGCTTGTTGGCTCGAGGTATAACTGGAAAGGGCAATATTAAATGATGACTAAGGTATAAGATGAATAAGTATAGAAAATTGATTAAACCAATAAAGCTTTGGCTTGAATCAAAAATACCTATTTGTATTAATTTAGAATTACAATACAATTATTTTATTTATTTATTAGGTACACTAAAGTTTTATTACCTATTATTTAATTATTTTATAAATATTTTATTATTTAATTTAAAACAGCTCATCTTATGCTAAACGACTCGAGTTCTTTATTAAAAATCTCGCGACAAAGTTGTGAGTCCTTTAATAAAGAACTCGGAGTCGTTTAATTTATGAGTTGTATTATAATAACTAGAGTCCCCTCAGATTAATAAAAACTTGAGTCGTATTTTTGGAGTCGAGTCTTGAAAATCGAGTCCAGTCCTAACTTAAACGACTTAAAAGACTCGAGTTCTTTCATCTCTAATCCTTTGTGTCTGGGCGGGTGGCGGCGTTCTTCTTTCGCCGTCCACACGCGCGCGTGTGACTTTTATTGCATCCATCAGTCGCAAAATCATTTTGCCACGTAAAGTACGTCGACTGAATTTGATATTCACTTATTGCAAGTAGTCGAGAACGGCCTGAACAGTAAACAACAACAGTCTTCCTGAAGCGGCTAGACGGGTGGACTTGAGAGGTCTGGCGGGTGTTCCTCTACAGCACGGACATCTTGGCCTCCGTGTATTCTTCCTTCGGGTTCGGCCGTCGTGGTTCAGGGTGGGCCCGGTGCCCTGGCTGGCGCGGCGCCCCACCTATCACCTCTTCATGCTTTACCTATCTACCTACGTGAAGAACATGACATTGTTTATTCCTACGTACGTGAAGGACATGGCATTGTTTATGAAGAGAAGATGACTGTGATTTTGTTAAGTGCGTGATTACGTAGAATTGTACCAGTTTTACGCAGAAGTTATAAAAACATTCTAAATCGTGTAACAAGTGATACGTGATGATATGTATTGAAACCTTAGACATTTAGTGTTATATTACCTACCGTTAATCCTTAACTAACATTCCCGTAAATAGGTAACTCTTTTATGAATTAGCTAAGACGCCATGGAATAATTTTTGTTTTAGAGGGCTAAAATAATTGTTTATTAATAACAACATTATCCACGAGTATTTTACGTTTCAAAATAAATTGTTGCATCAATGTCGTATTTTCTTTATGTTTATCTATATCCTTAGCCTGCTTATACCAAAGGAATCATTTGCTTATGTCTCTTTTGAGGTTTAGGTAGGTAGGAGACTTAATTTTTTGCATAATAGAATCAGTTAACTGTTTAGGTAGGTAAACACTACAACGCCTTTGTCTTACAATTTCTTGCCTGGCTGATTATTTATTTTGGTTAGGCAACGTTAATTAACATTATTGATAAGGTTGTGTCTGTTAATATTTTAGTAGTAGGAGTAAAAAGGAAAGACTGCAACTATAAAGTAAGTATGCAAATCTGCCACTAACTCCGTAAACCCCCAGATTATTCATTTAATTTACACAGCTTGTTTGAAAGTTTCTTTCATTCATAAGTGTCTAATGAGTAGGTAGACAAAACTGGGGGCCTACTCTGTAAGACGTTGCACGTTATTTCGGCTAAAGCCATCTTGCTTGCTCCCATGTTATCCTGGTACGGGTGACTGAGATGACTAGAGTAGAAAGCATGAACATTTGACTTACAGAGCAGATACCTTTGGTTCGTATGTGTGTATAGGTATATAGGTAGAAGTATAGCAGGTTTCCTTATATAGAAGTGAATTAGTATGTTAGGAAACATAACATTGAAAAAACTCTATAAAACTAGTTTTGTTAGACTCTGTATTATAAGAAAACAAACAACAAATAGGGTTTCTGCTTCAACGCCCAAGCGGTCGCATGAGACCTCATAACAATGGAATTTCTATTGTGTATCGTTCAAATACGCTTGAGGGATAAATACAATAACATCTTTAAAAAAATAATTACCCTATGCGAGTGATCACATTTTTTATTTATTTGTGTAGGTACCTACCCAAATCTGGATGCAATCGTATCGACAGCCGAAGCTGAAATCTACTGGTCGCACACGAAAATAAATTTAGCGCCATCTATTGATGAAGTTAATACGTGGACTGCAGTGAGTTTAGCGCCATCTATTGAGGAAGTAAAAACGTGGAGTGGATTGCGAGCAACCGATGTGCTTTTATATCGGCAAGTCCAGTCTACTCCAGTAGCTCCATCTAGTCCGTATTGTAGTCTTCCCAATCGCCCGTTACTATCACCCGTTTCGGCGGAACCGTTTTCTTGTATGAGATGAGGTATCTGTACTAGTAGTATTATATTATCTGGGGTCGAGGTTTCGAAGTGAGGAATTTTCGTGTTACGAATACCAAACAACGATTATGACGGACATCTCCCATAAATTCTTAAATATATATTAAACATCATGACATTGACTACAATACGTTCTTTATTCATAAAAAGTAGCATTCATCATATAAGTATTTAGGTATTTCCTAGGCTAGTTGTTCTATTACTGGACGACTATATTCAAAACTAATTAAACATACGTATTTCTAAGAAGAATCTAAAATTAGTTGTTCCCCGCTAAAAGTTGTGTTTACTACAACTTAACGTTACTCATGCAATGTATTTAAAATTATAACCTTATCACTAATATAGTTTGATGGAAATAACAAACAATTAAATAAGGCATTCGACCGAGGTATCTGTACTTTTTGTAGAATCTATACTAATATTATAAAGCTGAAAAGTTTGTTTGTTTGTTTGTTTGTTTGTTTGAACGCGCTAATCTCAAAAACTACTGGCCCGATTTGAAAAATCTTTTTTGAGTTGGATAGTCCATTTATCGAGGAAGGCTTTAGGCTATATAACATAAAGATATGACTCATAAGACCACAGCAGAAATGAAAAATGTTGCGAAAACGGGAGAAAGATATTCCTTTTGAGAGCTTCCGCTGCATACGCTGCGGAAACCGCTTAAGTTACACAAAAATCATGTATGACAGGATTGTTCAGCATTAAGAGTTCTATAATAAAGTGCGCGACAGCATATGTCTATCTTTTATGGTTGACTTACTACAACCTTTTTTATGTTAATAAATTTGTAAAAAAATAATGCATTATTTTTAGAGATGTATTATACACACAGGTATTTATTCTTATCAAAATAAATACATTCATCATCACGAGCATTTCATTTAGAACCAAGTTGCCCTTTATATCATTTGATTTCAATAAATATCTTAGGAGCAATCATAGTTTTAACATAACTCCGCACCAAAATAATGTTCGCAGCTTAAGTACAACGTGCGCTTGCGCTAATATATTATAAAGCTGAAGAGTTTGTTTGTTTGAACGCGCTTATCTCAGGAACTGCTGGACCGATTTGAAAAAATATTTCTGTGTTGGATAGCTTATTTATCGAGAATGGCTTTAGGATATAAACATGACGCTGCGACGGGAGGGGAGGGAGCAAACTCAAAACGCGCGGACGAAGTCGCGGGGGACCGCTAGTAATTTATAGGTAACTAGTTATCATTCATCATTCATCTTCATCATTATCAGCCAAAGGACGTCCACTGCTGAACATAGGCCTGCCTCACGGCTTTCCACAGCGACCGATCACAAGCAGTCTACATCCAGTTGATCCTGCGATGTTTTAAAGGTCGTCTGCCCATCTTAACGGTGTCTTTAGTCGAAGCGTCTCCAATCTCGGAATTTTCTGCCATAAGTTTGTTTCGGTCGGTAACTAGCTCGTCAAGTATAAAAGCACTTTAGGATATTAAAGAGTTTAAAAATGGTATGATAGTCTACTATAACATTATGTTGGGATGTTGGGTTATTTTAAATTTATATTGTATATTATTTTCCTGCACCCATTACAGTCTTTCTACATGACCAAAAGGACTGGAAGACAATGCTTTTAGCATTAAGTCCACGTTTTGTACACTATCATTTTGTGCAATAAAGTTTTTCAATAAATTTATTAAACAAATAGTCAAGATGGTACCTTATCAATAGGAATCACGTTCCAACGAATTGCGTTAAAAGTACTACGTTCAGCTTAAAATTGTTAAATATGATCATAAAAATGTGAATTCGAAAATCAGCATGTAAGGTTAGGTTCGCAAACTTTAGATCTTCACTAAAACATCAAATAATAGGTGACTTTGTACTAAAGCGGATATTATGTAGGTACTTATCTTGTCTGCATGTTAGGATGATTAAATTTCCGAGAACAAACATAATTTACACCTTCGGCCACGGAAGTGATGTGATGTTAGAAATTCCTGAAGCATTAGTTGTATTTTTTTTAAGTTCAGTTTAGCAGTCTTTTAAGAATGTAATTTAAGTTATGCATATCATTCATCCCTAATATCGGATATCCATTGGATTATGTAGTTTTCAATCGTGAAAAACCAACAAGATCGTTATTTAACTTGTCTTCCTAATATTAATATTATGATTTTTTAGAGAAATTATAATTATTTTCAGAGAATTATAATAATTATAAAAACAAAATAAAAAAGTTTTAAAATAACTGCAAAAAATATAATATACTAACAACCCGCCCCCAAAACAGCTTTGCACGGGATCGATACTGATATTAAATATAGGTATTGTATTATACATATAAACCTTCCTCATGAATCATTCTATGTATTTAAAAAACGCATCAAAATCCATTTTGTAGTTTGAAAGATTTAAGCATACATACATGCAGACTGCGGGAATCGACTTTGTTTTATAATTTTATAAGAGATTTTATAAAAAAGTAATGTAGTTCTAGTTAAGTTACAGGCATGCATTTTAAACATTTCAAGTTAACTTATTACCAAAGCGTACTGGTGCCAAAATTTAAACAAATAACGACCCTTGCTATAAAAGATTCCCTTTAGTGAAGTAAAATGAAATTTTCCGGCCGGTGGTTTTCCTCTATGTCTCGTTAAGGAATATTATAATAAATAGTAATTTTCAATTTTTCATCTAGTGAAGATGACAATACGTCGTCATACCATATCAATTTAGTACCCGGATTGCAAGATAATGATGATTTTGCGAAACGCACGCCCTGCCCTCGAAGAATGCACATAACTACTAAATGCACAAACTATAGCTCGAAGATCATTCTAATCTCCATCACACCATGATTCATTAGATCAGGAGCTCTATTTTAGAATCACTCGCTTCAAGATGGCGAGTGATTTTCGTTCGAAGATGAATTAAAAGTCATAGAAAAAAACTCGTTGTCGAAATAGAGTAGAAAATAGAGCTCCAGATTTAGCGCCTAAGGGACCAAGTTCCATAAGTCCAACAAAAATAAGCTTTAATAGAATAATATAATAAAAGGCTAAGTTAAATTACACTAAGTACTTGACAATTTTTAGATGAACTAAAATGTCAAATTGGGGCCATTCGAAAGCTGATGGTGAGCTTTAAAATCTAAAAGTGTCTAATAAAGAAATTCTACCTTTATGTATGATCAATAGCTCTTTAAAGTTAGGAAAAAAACTCTCTCCCTCTCTCTCTCTCTTGGTCTCTCACGACGCGTTTGGTGTATTGGTTAGAGCTTCTGACTATTACGCCGGCTGTCGCGGGTTCGAATCCCGCAAGGGAAACATACAAACATTTGCGTTTGTGTGATGAGCATGAATATTGTTTGTTGTACCTAAGTCATGGATGTTTAATTTGTATTTAAGTGTTTATGGGTTATAATATATATTACATTATCGTTGTCTGGTATTCGTAACACAAGAAAGAAAATTCCTTACTTCGAAACCACGACAATTCGTGTATTGTCTGGCGCATATTTATTTTATTAGGATTGTTTTTGTCCATTTTTCCTCAAGAATTCTTTTCATTGCTTCTTAGTCTATGAGTTTTAACCCTCGCAAAAGAGTCTGAACCACGAGTAGGAATGTAAATCTGAGCTCTATTTTTGAAACACTCGCTCGGATATGGCGCGTGATTTCGTTCGAAAACGAATAAAAAATCAACGATAATCACGCGTAATATATACATTAATCCTTCCTGTGTGGTGGTTAAATTTTAATCAATGCCATCTTGACGCGTGTGATTCAAAAATAGGGCCTCTGAGGGTCCATTTTTGAATCATTTGCGTCGAAATGTTATTACCGTTGACTTCTAGTTGTTTTTAAAACGTAAATCACTTGTAATGTTGACGTGAGCGATTCAACAATAGAGCCTCTGCTTTATTGCACCATTTTATTGTTCAATAAACTGATGGATAAATAAATGCTGGTCATGGAATATAATACAGGGGTGTTATAATTGTTTCTAACTAAACAGCACTGAGTCAAGATCGTCTGATCTAGCAGGCCCCTGATTTTTGAATCACTCGCTTCAAGATGGCGAGTGATTTTCGTTCGAAGATGAATTAAAAGTCATAGAAAAAAACTCGTTGTCGAACGAAAATCACTCGCCATTTCGAAGCGAGTGATACAAAAATAGGGCCCCAGTGAATGATAATTTTCCGTAGTGAGGTCTAATCATTCAGCAATTAATAAGGTCAAAACAAGATTTATCTACTATAAAATTGCCAAGAGGTTGTATGTAATATTAAACATCTTTCAAAATACAAATCACTAAATATAAAAGTTCGACAGAGTTAATTAGTTCACTTTTAAAAAACTGACACTCGCTTTGTTCAAGTAATTATTGATTTATAATGATTTTAGTAGAAGTACTTTTTTTAAATACCAAACCAAACCATGTCAAGTTTGATCGTTCATCGTATACTTATTTTTTTTTAATATTTCGAGCCTTTTTCATTATTCATATAAGTTGATTTAAGTTCCTATAGCTAAAGAACATACAGTATAAACTCTGCGGTGTGTTATTTTAAAAGAATATTTGTAATTAAAATTTGTTATATAACAAGTCACGCGCGAAAATTTATTCTTTTATCAACGTATGAAATATATTTATAAATTTATTTTAACTTAGAAGAAGAGTTCTTATAACGCACATTGAGTTTGGATGCTTGTATTTGGGTGGATTCGTTGTCCGCATAAAATCTGTGTGTCCCATGTCTTATGATTTATTTTTTAGCGAAGTATTGCTTCAAAACATATTTTCCTAACATTCAACGATGGAATGAATAAATATAGTAACGATTTAATAAGAAAAAAATGTTAAGATTAATATAAAACATTAGAAAAAAATAGATAAATAAATATAAACCATCGAAATTTCGAATGTCCACCGCCAACCGTCACAGATATGATGTATATTTTTTTCAATGCAGTCACTCTTACCGTAGGTTCCATTTGTTTTATATAAAGATCATATAAACCAGCAGTAAATTTGTTATTTATATAACGCGACATTTTATCAAAACAATAAATAAATTAATGATTTTTGTGGTCATTAGATTTGTGTTGGGTGGAACTTCCACAAGACGTCACGGTGTATTTGGTCCAGTTCAGATGTGAAATACTACCATACGTGACGCTTTATTATGATAAATCGCAACACTTTTATCGTATGCGCGACCGCCATATTTTAGTTTTGACAGCTAGTCTCGCCAAAATCCGTGTTTGAAGTGGTGGTGCGTAGCGTGGTCAAAATTATAGTTCCATTACGAATGGTCGTTTTTGAAGGTAAGATTACTCTTTATTGTTGTTTTTTTTACGCTATCTGTTTTTGTGTATTTTCTTTAGATGATGAATTGTAGTTATTTGTATTCATTTGCCCTAATTTATTCAAAATTTGCACTACATTGACGATGTATTGGGATACGTCACGTCCATTACGTGACGTGACATACATGGGATTGAAAAAAGTGACGTAATGGAATTCTTAAGTTATGTTCACAAGGAATAGAACTGGGATTTCTTCATTTAACTAGATGTTGCGTATTCGATGGTGTACTACCTTTTTTTACACCTTTTGTAATAATTTATGATTATTCACAACGTTTTTATTATTTTAGATTGTCAAAAGGGCGTTAATGGTGCTGCCGCTGATGGTAAAGGACTAAATAGTATTAAGAAAAAAATAAACTGGACCAAAAAATATGAAGAACATATAAAAAGAGTTAATTAGACTCAAAAAATCCAAAAAAAAGATTGATGATTTTACTAAGGATTAAAAGCAGGAAAGAATAAAAAAGTGGAGAGGACAAAAAAAGAACCAAAAAGAAAAGAAAGAGACATGTGACGAACCATAATCATCTTAAATTACTTAGAATAAGCGTTCTGAGAATAAATAATGCAACGAAGTGTAAAAATCATACTTAATTTTCAAAGGTTTACAAAGCATATTTTGTTAAAATTTCTTTTTGTTGTGATTTTGGATCTCCTCATAGGAATACCGATTTTATTAGGATTTTATTATTCTAGTATGATATTAAAAAGTTGTTACATATTATACAGTATTACTTAGCTTTAAATTGCCCTTTTTCAATACAATGTGATCATTGCCTTATAGTTATTTTTCGTCACGACACTTTCCATTACCGTGACGTGTCTTATGTTCTTGTGATATTAAATTTAATAATTGAATAAGTAATATTATCATATTTGCACCTGAAAGAATAATAAAAAAGACTCTATAGAATATATATCATATTTTATAATAAATAATTATTTCACGTCGTGTCGTAGCAGCATAACCGACATTGTTGTGAGGTGCTTTGTAACCAAAAGTGACGTAATGTTAAATTTATTATTATGTTCCAGTTATGTAAGAAAATTAACCAGAAAGTGATATTTGTTTGGATATTGATTGTTATACTTTATATATAATAAATACTAATTTAGCAAACAATTGATTAGTTTGTCTTTAAAAGCCACTTAATTTAGTGACGTAATGGAACTCATACTTGACCGAGTACATTTTTGATTTCATTTTGTGCGAAAACTAATGAATATTTCAGAGTAATAATATTGATTTTCTAATGCATTATTTAAAAATGATTAAATTAAGTCACAAAGGCAGGAAAAATAATGTTTTCGATATTGTGGAATTCCATTACGTAACGGACAACGTTTGAGAAATCCGCCCATTTATTCTAACATTCGGTAGATTAGGTTCGGTATTCAGTAGAGTAGACGAATACAAATTAAAGAAAAAAAATGCACTCCGGGAGTGCCGGCAGAAGTGAAAACTTGAATATCAACGTTGTGCATTTTTGATTTTTTGGAATAGTTAGGGAATAATTTTCAATGAATTACTCTTATTATCAATATAAAAGTTCTATCATTTTTGTGATAGAATACAATAATAATAATAATAATAATACAATAATAATAATAATAATAATATAATATTTTTATAGAATACAATATTTATTTATTGCGCTATCGTACACAAACATTACAATTTATATTATATTAAATTACATTAAAAAGTTTATCTCTCAGAAAAATCAACTTACATTTATAATTTCGCCAACCGTCTTACGATTTTTCGATCAGCCCACGTGTCCTGACGCGAGTTTCACATTTTTCCCCCATCCCACAAAAGTGCTCAACGCCGCTAAAGAAGTTTTCACTTCAAAAAACCTAAGAAATATTTATGTTGTGTAATATCGTGCTGAAAACATTTAGAGCAGTCTCAGAAATTTCAATGATTGAGATAAGGAGTTACGCAAAACGTTTAGAAGGTTTCAGCAATTTTAGAAAATTGATGGTTTTATAACCAATCAGTCTTTTTAGGAATATTTCCGACGTTTTACGTAACATTCCCGACAAAGCATCGGGCAAAATAATATACAAATTAATTATTTTGTCAGAGGTAACTAGCTGTTAATTAAATTCTTTGAAACCTAACAACAGTTTGTTTGTTTTTTTTCAATTAATTTAACATTTTCCTTTGTTAAAAATTAATAATTCTTTTTTTTTCTCAATTTTTACTTTCCTCTGAGAGAAATCCAATAGGACGACGATATTTTATACATTTTGACGGATAGAGAGAATGGCTGTAAAGAAAGTTAAACTTGCTTTAAAAATACAAGTACGTAGGAAAAATGAGTTATTGTTATCATATCTGTTTCGATGCCCAGTTACGTTGTATTTCCTACACCAGCCACAAAAAATATTAATCACAGTATGCACTATTTAACATTTACAATATATTGATTAAGCGCCATCTATCGTCATCTTTGAGAACGACATCGTACATTAGGGTAATGCATGAGCAGGGTCTTTGAATGGACCCATTCATGGACATGGAAACATAAGTAGTACAAAGACCGACCGAACATAGATACAGTAAACTTAGAATTGACAGTGAAATACATTGCATTTAAATCAGATAAATGATTTATTCCCTTGTTAAAAGAAACCAATGTTGTGATAATTTTGTGTTGTGATGCAATATCATGTGAATAGGTAAACGACAATTTTGATAGGAAAGTTGAGACTGATTTTATAACCTCAAACGCAAACATAAATAAACAAAACAGTACCGCAGTGCAAAGGTAAGTTCATTACTTTTTTATCGCGTTACCTCTGTTGTTATGTCTGAGGAGAGATTTTAATTCTTTCAATTTTCTTACGATTTGTAATTTTCCTTGTTATTTTCGATGACCTTAGTTATTTGTGTTTAGTGTATAATCGCATAAATGTCCTGGAAATTATGGAATAGAGATTTAAAAAAAAAACATATTTTAGTCGAAAATTAAATGATTGTTATTAGTGCCCAGAGATATGAATTCGAGAAATTATCATATAATTATATTTCAAAAAATATTTCTTTTGTTCATCCATTTTATCACATTATAACTTTTAGTACCTAATTTATATGCGTGTTTTTTATCTAACAGATAAGAACAAGATATCAGCGTAGGTAATAATATTACTCTAACGTTGTAAGTAGTCATTAGACGCAAGCTCGTTTATCAGTTAAATAATAATATTTCGTTTACAATAAATCTTGAATGTACAGTTGAAAGGGACTTTCCACTGACACTTAGATAAACTTAATAGCTTACCTTCATTGGCGGCACACGTATAGTCATTGTTTTAAAACACATTTTAACTTCCAAATGTGAATAGTTAATAAAAACTAACACACCTGTTTTCTGTAACTGAGCTAAGTATCCAAATAATCATTAACTTGAAGGATACCCAGCACCACTTTGCACTAATGACTTTTAAAACGGACTCACCTAAAACGTTATCGCATCAAGCAAATGGAACTGCTCAAATGACTCAAGTATTGAGTCGGCGAAAGTGACTCCTTTTTTTTCACACTAGAAGCCAGACCTCGGAACACAGGCATGTCCGTCACCACGCACTTCACACGTAGAATTCTGTTACAGAGACACTATTTCATCCTCAACACTGCATCCCAGACACTAGGTTTGTGGAGACTATTGTTATCGTTTTTGAAAACGTGGGTCCATCGTTCGGCATCGACGTTGTCCGCCGATTATTCAGCGCTCTTGCTTTGCCTCGACTCCGATGCTCACACCCACGCTAGGAAACTGACAATTACCGGCAACGTGATCTACAACAATCACATGTAACACGAAAGCTTGAAATTTAGTTTTGCCAAGAGAACGCATGAAATGAGACGTAGATGAGCGGGAGAATCGGGCTCTTAGCATTGACTGGACTGCGCTTGGTCCGAGCAGGATGCCAACCATTAGGCAAAGAGCGTCCATTATCGTATTGTCGTGGGCTTATCGTAGTGCCAGTGTCTCCTTAAATTGTCGACTGGGAACAATAAACGTGTGAGTCGTAGCAAAAATTTGGGATTTCCAAAATATCATCTGCTTGATTATTCATCAACATCAACAAACGAAAAGTTACTGCTGAAAAAACATAACGTTACTTCAATAAATAAAAGGTAGTTACAAGAAGGTGCTTATTGCTTCTTATGTAAGTTGTCACGTTAAGTATTTAATAAATAATAGTTAATAAATCAGTCATTAGTGATAATGACCGTTATTTTGAAGCATACACATTAAGATGCCTTGCCGAAGGGAATGATCAAGTCACGGGACCGGATCCAGGGTTGCTCATGCTCGTTAGTTCAATTGGCCAGTTAAGTGCCTACCGGCGAAGCTCTAAAGCCGGCCGCTTCCGTTTAAATGTTTCACATAGGAACTGCTGTTTGTTTAATACACACTATTTTACAAATCTAGTATAGATAGGCTTACAAGTACGACAACAACTTGGGTTTTCTGTAAGCTTGTCATCACTAGAATCAGTGGGAAGATCTTGAACATCCTTGTTTGCTCCCATTTTATTTATTACATCTTTATTAATGACATGCTTATCTGTGTAATCTAAACTTAGGGAAGTTGAAAGACAATTGAAGACTGTTCCTGCAAATCAACGAAAACGTTTCATTGCCGCAACTAGGTACCGTAAAATGGGGTGAGTAGGGATCACGGGGTGATAAGGGACAGCGAGGCCGCACAAATTTACCCTGTTTATTATGGTTTACATTGGTTTTGGATTCAAAGACAAAGATTTCTTTTCAAATTTTAGAAGTATTTTGTTTTATATCCTTGCAACACCGATACCCCAAGTTACTAGATTTAAGAAAAAAACGCTGTCAAAGTTAAGTGTCTAGAAGCAACGGTTATTTATCGGTTAAAAACTTTGATATTGTGGTATAATTAGGAAGTATTGAGCTAAGGGACCAATTGAAAACTGTTTTGGGACTGCCAAAGATTACGAAAATCAAAGAAAGTAAGTTTACTTTTGTCATTTAGCTTAGTAAGATATAAATTTGTGTAACAACTGAATTTATATGTTATCTTGGGGTGTGTAGGGCTGCCAAATGGGGAGAGTCGGGATGTGAACCGGGTGAGTCAAGACGACGAATGGGGGGACTTGGTTCATCTTTGGGTTTACTAGGGACAGTGAAGGGGTGTGTTGGGTTAATCGGCCTAGGGTTGTCAATAAGATATTATGGTTGTTTATTCTTAACTATGTAATAAGCAAGTAGGTACCAAGGAAGCAGTTTGTTATGGAGTGACTTTTAAGACTAAGAAACAATTAAAGGTGACAACAGAAAGTAAAAAAGAAAATCAGCATCATCAAGAAATTAAAAAGACAGACAGACACAGTAATAATTCAGATAATATGAATGAAAACAATAAATTTCACGATAAACAAGAGTCAATAGCGGGAAGCTATGCTTAGCAACAATCTCCTGAAATAAGTGTTTCCGAGAGAAGTCTTCTTTCTGAAGTAGCTTGGCGAAGCAGAGAATCGAATTTGACAGTATGGAAATCAGTGATTTGCTCATTGTTTTTGGTGATGATTTAGATTACCACCATGAAGTTACTGTTTTATCCGAAAACGAAGAAAATGCTCATAAAAAGGAAAACAATATTTATAATGTTGAGACGACGACCAAGTCATCGAAACCAAAGAAACAAATTAACGTTATAACTGACGTAAAATTAAAATTACCATTAGCCTTGCCAAAGAAAAAACGTGCAATTAAGAAAATTTTTTATAATGATATGGAAGAAATACTAAGAATATTAGAAGATTAGAAAAGACACGGATAAGACTTTTGTTTGATACTAATTATAATAGAATTACACACAGATTTTATGGTTGTTGTTTTGTTGTTGTTGTTTAGTTTAACAAAAAATGAGAGGAGTTAATTTAATTTTTGTAAGAAAGTTAATTGTTGATTTATAATACAGATACCTTTTTTTTTGTTCCAAAATTGTTTCCAAAATGTAAAAGTGTCAACCCTACGAAAATTCCCAACTCGCCCATTTAATGACCCTTGTAACCCCAAGCACGGGGTGAGTTGAGATTGCACACTTTTTGGTATTTATTGGTGTTTATAAGGATAATTGCACCAAAATAACTAGAAAAAGTTAAAATTTAAGAAGCCGGAAAGTAGCCATAAAATTTATAATTTTTATATTAATATACTAGACACTAAAATTTGGTTCCAAAGTTTGAAATTGTCCCTACTCCCCCCATTTTACGGTAACTAGTTCAATCAGGGGTGCGATTGTCTAAAAGCAATTGTATCTGTCAAACCCTTTGTTCTTTGCCATTTGACAGTTCAAAACGTACGGTATGGTCTATCAAATGGCAAAGAACAAAGGGTTTGACAGATCATATCAAATAAATACGATTGCTTCACACAATTCCAGCTCAGGCAATACAAAAAGGTACCTACAAAGCTGCAAAGTGATCTACATTACAAATGCGTTTTGCTTTATACTTCGGCTCGGATCAGTGAGGCCAACCCGGTTCCTCGGCCAAATTCGATCAAGGATGCCTGCAATAAGTCAGTAAGGTCAACGAATTGATCATTTGTTACAATATTTCTAGACAACATATTTTTGTCCAAAATTATTTTTAGGAGACGATATCATATAAAAATACATGATGCGACGATTTATAATAAGTTTTCCGTTTGTTATCATCGTGCGGATTTGTACCTGAAAATTGCTTAAGATATTGTGTATGTGTATCTGACAATGATTTGGGCGCGGCTGTCACGCCACTATTCTCAGCCAATCATAGTTCAGACCTCCCACATTAATTAGATTTCGGTATTTATTTATAGAACAACGACTTTGTCATACAACACAAATGATGTTTGTAAAGACAATTATAATGAAATTCATTTCTCTGTTGGTACTAGATATCATAATAAATAGTACCTACTAGATATCGAATAATCGTAACAGTCCTAGTCACAACATGTAAATTTATCAACTTGAACAGTAGTGGTAAAGAATATCTTAATAATCAGTGGTGTTATTAGTAATAGCGTCAGCGACTCAAACATAAATAATAAGAAAGTGTTTTATGGAAGCTATTTATTGGTTCAGTAGGTAGCAATAATTGTATTAGTTCACAGACGGGAGATAAACGTTACAATAATGTTTTAAATAAATGTTATTCATCGCAAAGTATTTAAAGGTCACGGACAAAGTTGACTGCAGAATTACTCGTACTAGGCACTGTGTCAAACATGTGGCATATCTCATTTAACTCCTGACTAGGAGTTTGGACTCAGTTGCACGGAAAGAAGATGCTAATAGCTCAATACATTTCACATTACAAATTTGCGGTGGAAATACTTGGAAAGATAATTATGTTATCCTACTAGAATACTTTTTTAGCCCCGAATTCTCTGAATCCCGAATGTTTATTTATGCTCTTATTCTATACGCTGCTTTATTTCTGTAAAATGCGATCTGCAGCTTTTTTGTGGGCCATAAATAAATCGATCATTCAAAATACAGCACAGCAGTAAGTTATGAAAAAAAACCAGAATGATATTTCTTCCGTCATTTTCGTAGTAAACAAATCTGGACGTTATCGCGTTTATTGGCACATTGACATTGCACTCAAATATCAAAATAACTCGATGCACAGTGTAGGTACCAAGTTTAAACGTTCACTGACATAGTCGCATAGAGTCATTTCAATTCTCCGATTTAGCAGGATCCCGGTCACAGTTCACTCACCTCAAGTGACTTCTAGTAACTTGCACATTTTATTTGTTTGCGAAAGTATTAATAAAGGCAACTTATTTACATGCATTTAGTATTTATTTTGGTTTCGTCGTGTGTGGACATTTTTTTTTCTTTGTATTTATATTGGTAAGTTTACTTTAATTTAAGTTTTGGTACATAAAATTGAACTATTCCGCGTCCAAGATTAATACGAATGTCCTTACACATACTAAAATCAATAGACACCCTAACTGTGTTCTTCCCATAATATTTTAGTGTCGCACAAACTAACCGTTAATTTCGCTACCATTCTTATCCCTTCGATAGCTCAGTTGGTAGAGCGGTGGACTGTAGAGGAATATTCAATGGCTATCCATAGGTCGCTGGTTCAAATCCGGCTCGAAGGAACTTTTTTTTGCTTTTACTATTTTATTTTCGATGTACATATTTACAACTTTATTTTCGATGTATTTACTATTTGTGAAAAATAAAAACAAAATAAATAACTAAATCAAAAAATAATTTAATAATTTAATAAATTAATAAAAATCGGCCCTAAGACGAATAATATAATTATACTTTTAATAAGTTTATAATTATTTATAAATAATTAATGACAAAATGAATTTTGTAATATTGTATTGTAAAATTCACCAACAAAAAAAAAACAAAAAAAAATGACTGTTTCCGCCCGGGATCGAACCGGGGACCTTGTGCGTGTGAAGCACACGTGATAACCGCTACACTACGGAAACGATACATCAAGTGACGAAATTTCAAAACCGTTACTAAAATAACTATTGCAATCATTAACCGATTACAAAAGATGAAAGGTTCAAAATACCGAGGTGGGTACCCTTAATGATTTTTTCGAGTAATGTTTTTTGTGAAGATACCTATTATTAAAAAAAAAAGTAAACGTACCTTGAAAGATGCACTGGTACGAAACACTGATGAAAAAAAAAAACGAGAAATAAATACTTCAAATGTAGAACGCGAGCGCCTTGCTCAACGGCGCTAGAAAAAAAGTTAGAAATACAGGGTGCCGCTATCTTTTATACCATCACAAATTGTGTATTACCACCCGCTGAATGTGTTCATTAGTATCTCATCCTATCATTGTATGGGAGTGGTTTATGTCGCGCAAATTTCTAATCTGCCACCCCTTTTTTCTTGGTGTCATTTTGACCTGTACCATTCTATCACCATCATTGGAAGAAAACGATAGTATTGCTTTATTCTGAATACATTGTCTTTTCAGTATGAACGTATAGGACGAGGTCGTTCTGAAAATGAGCAATGATATGACGTAAATGAGATGTCGATATAGGCAAAGCGGTTATCGCATACAGCCCCAAGGAGACTACCCACGTCAATGGACTGATTATTCGTATGTGCTCATTGAAAATTGCTTTCCGTCTGCTATTTACAGTCTGGTGAAATGCGAAGTAAATTGCGCGAAAACTTTTATGAATACCAGAATGTCAACGACTACGTGATTTTATTTTAGCATAATCTGAATAAAGTAGAACTAAAAACTACAAAATAATCCGTATTCGAGAATTCAAAATCCCAATACACATTTTTGGGTATTGGGTGGGACTTAACCATGCTTAGGCCCTATATTATTATTTATTAATAATATTCCGCCAATATTTAAACTTTGCATTCCCAAGTGGTTGACTGGTAGTGAATTCCATAAGGCATGAAGTCCGCCAATTGTACAACTTACAGTGCAATCAAGTTTTAAATAAATAAATACCTATGTTAAAAGTAGGACAGGTAATAAAAGTTACGCTACAGAAGTATTTTTTTAAACTTACGTATATTTGGGACTGAAGTTCACGTGAATGCATAACTCAATGATTAAAAACACATATGCATTTATTTCGCGCAATCGATTATACCTGTTTATGTATTCTAGTTGTCTGGCATTTCTATAAATTAATAATAATATAATAACTTATAAATGCAGGCGTCTTGTGTTTTATATTTGTTTCCTCGGTAAAAATAACTGTCAACATATTTAATTGAACACAAGACACTTGGATGAACTAAACAGGCGTATAAATATGACATGGAAAAATTACTGGAGCTACATATCTCCAGTTTCCACTCTACAGTTCTCCACTTTTGATGATACTACTGATGTCTACAAGGACATCCTGAAATCAATACTTTTAATCAAATGAAAGTAAAAAGTCATGGACTCTATTGTTAACAAACGATGACAAAAATACGCTCGTGTCAGCGAGCCACGGAGAAGAGCATTCTAGGTATCAAGCTCATAGACAAGCAGAGCAGCAGTCAAATTAGACGAAAAACCAAAGTCATAGACGCACTACAACAAGCAAAGCGCTTGAAGTGGAAATGGGCAGGCCACATAGCTCGCTGCTCGAAAGAAAGATGACCTAGACGCGCCACTGAATGGACCACACCAGAAGGCTTTAGAGAAGCGGGTAGGCCAAACGCTCGCTGGATTGACGACATAGTTAAATCATCAGATAAAGGACTGGATTAAAACCGCCAATATCAGGGAGAAATGGAAGCTATTGGAAGAAGCCTATACTTGAAAGGGCCTTGACATTTATTATAAAAAAACTGTTAATGTAAATTCATGTCATGGAAATAAAAAGGTTTAATAATAATCATAATACCCGCAGGGGCAGCATGTGGCGTGCTGTAGGTGAGTGGCGACACCTTGGACCCCGATTGTCCCATGGGCCCGGTTTACCTTATTTAGCCCTCACCTCTTGTCTATCCGGCGGGCCCACAAGAGCGGAACCTCTGCTCCAGGTTGGAAGTGTAAAATGTCATAACGCCGGGGGCCTGCTGGCTACCTGTCCACGAGGATTGGTTCTGGCGTGGATTAGTAATAATCCACGTCACTAGCCACTTACACCCCGCAGTCTCACCTCTCTACAACCTCACACCAATCTACACCAATGTTGTTGCCTTGCTACCTTCTGGTATGCCTTTGATGGGTGACCCATTTAGTGAACGGTGAGTCACCTGCTGCCGTAATAATCGAGATGAGGCATTACATATGACAGGCGTCGTAATATCCCAGCAACTGGTCCAGCAATTTCGTCACCATAGTCCCGGCATAGTCTCCATCTTATCTGCAATAGTCCTTGCACCTAGCGGGTGCTGTCTTTGGCTGTATCTCCTCAAAAGTGCGGGCAGAGATAGTACCCGCCGGGTGTACATATCCCAACACATTAAGGTAGATATCTCAAAGGGGCCTCTTCCTGTTGGATCCATATCCCCAGGAAAGCATTCCAAAAGGACTGGTCGTGATATCCCGCACGAGAGATACAATAATAATAATAACCTATAAATATTCTGTTTATAACATTCAACATCTACTTAGGGAGAAAGTTAGAAGGATCCAAAGGATAAGACAATTCGTTGGCTCATAAGTGCAAGTTTTAATAGTATTAGAGTGACCTACTGCAGAACAACAATTCCTCCTTCTTTTTTTCCATTTTCCACGATTTTGGGTATTTATTCCAGTTACACTTATTTTACTTTTTCTATTCGACTTTTTCTGTTAGATAATCGCAGACCGAGTAGCCCTTATATCTAAAGTTTATGCTCATAACACGTGGACAGCAGCATGCGAGACTATAAATATACCTAAAGTAGGAAGTGGTTACAACTTTAATGATACTATTGACATAAGCACTATTGTTATAGCGATATCAATCGCGATATAAATAAAACAACCGGACGGAGCTGGGTTGCTGAGATTGCAACAAACTGACCATAAAAATATACTAACGACGTAAACGTTGAAACGTTATTTATACAGCTTTGTCCAATTCTACAATATGTTATAATATACTTGTCTGCATTGGAATATGAAGTTATTAAGATAATCTATATTATAGCACCGTAGCAACTAAAGATGTCTGTGTGTGTGTGTGTGTGATTGTGTTGCATTTGATTTCATTCCAGAATTCAGGCGCCTCAAAAGATTGATTGTTTTTTTTTACATACATGTTTTTTATACAGTGTAACTTACGATTAACCGCATCGTTACACGTAAAACATAAAAGTAATTAAACTACTTTGGGCTGAAATCACCCCTAAAAGTAATACTATAAAATCGGCCAAGTGCGAGTAGGACTCGCGCACTGAGGGTTCCGTGTCAACGTTAACAGAATTAGGGAATTCACATAATTCCACTTATTAAAATACAACAATATTTTGTTGACAGCAAATATAACTTTGGTTTTAATAGTGTTTGTATGATGTACAAAGTTATGTTTGCGGTTGTTGAAAATGTGCTGTATCTCAAAAACTTCTCGTTCGATCCCGTCCGAACCAATTTTCGTTGAAAGTATTTGTTATGATCTACATTATATATTTCTTCCAAAATTTACTCTCGCTTAGTTAAGAAGTTAGATGAGGGGGGGGGGGACGCCCATTTTATCACTGTGGAAGCGTCTAGCTAAGATACGTTAGACTAAAAGAAAATGGTTTAAGTAACCTCTATGTAATTTTAAAAGACCTATCCATAGACATCCTATACGCATAGGTTTGCCTAAAAAAATATTTTCGGTTTTAGTTTTATGTATGGGAACCCTTCCGTAGCTATTATTTTTGTATAAGAATCCTAAAGCGGTTAACAGGATACATCTTCCTACCAAATTTAAACAGTGTGATGCTTATAGTTACATAATAAATTGACTGTGACAGACAGACTTGACGAAACTATAAGGGTTTCGTTTTTTGCCATTCGGCTACGGAACCCTAAAAATGAGTATCATGCTATTCAAATCATACATTTCATATACATTGTTATCTTGTCGCTATGGTCCTGTTATGCATTATTGAATAAAAACCTCAAAAGATTAATTTAATCACTTTCAAAAAGTATGTCTTTCATTCTTTTCACTTCTTATTCCTTATCTTATCTATTTTTCCAGATCCAAAAATGGCTGTCGAAGGCGTGATGGTATCATACAACTATTCCGAGGACGAGGAGCACGCAAACATCCTCACCGTCTCAGCATCAGGCATCAAGTTTTCCAAGAGATGGGTCCTCACCCACGGCTCGATACTCTCCCCTTTACAACAAGCCACAATAATACAAAAGTCTAAAGGAAAACCGATCTTGAATGATGAGTTTTATAATAACCTGCCGGAAATTTATGTGACATGTGAGAAGAAGACAAAGGGTAATAGTTTGTATGGTGGGGTGGAGAGGCTGAGTAGAGAGAGGAATATGGACAATGAAGTGGACTTTGAGCACAGTAGCTATAATATTAGAGTGCTGACTGGCAGGTAAGATTCCTATCACAACTTTTACTTGCACTTATTTTTTTTAATTTTATTTAAAAACTTCATGCACAAAATATAAAATTGTACATATGGCGAACTTAATGTTAACGCATTCTTGACTAGTCAACCATAGGTCAGAACATAGAAAAAATATATACAGGCGATTCAAGTAAAGTTATAGAGGCAAGAAAAGAGAAGAGAATAGCAATAAAGAATGATGACTATAATACGAATATGATGACAATTATAATTAATGGATTCTAAGCTCAGGCCATTTATTGTTGTGTTTAGATATTAGGCTAGTAACCCAGAAACCTCAGTTATCAATTTTTATAGAATGCGTCAATACTGATGCCGAAACCCCAAATTTAATGTCACCATATTATATTTTGTGTGTCGTTTTCTCCCAAACGTATACGGGGTGACCGAAGCGAACCCCTGTTTATCCTTCGTGTTTATTTTAGTTTTTGAACCGGAAACATAACTTTGTTCTGCATACAAACACTTTGAAAAACAAAGATATATTTGCTGTCAACAAATTATTTTGGTGTTTTAGCTAAGTGGAAGAAAGTGGATGCTCTAATTCAGTTAAAATTGAAACAGAACCCTCAGTGCGCGAGTCCGACTCGTACTTAGCCGGTTTTTTACCAACTAGTTTCTTCATTTACTGTAGCATTTTAACTTATGTTTCAACGGTCAAAATTAACAAACAGATAAAATCACTATGGAAGTAGGATAATGGAACGGTGCTACCGATGATAAATAATCTTCTATTTTCATTATTCCCTATCATATGACACCACGTATTTGTGGAGAGAATGCTTTAAATTATTAAGTCCGCCATTTGTACTTCATTTTGTTTGCGCAATAGAATATATAAATAAAATATAAATCACTGTAATAATATTTTTGTTTTATAGTGTTTTGTCACTATTACTAACTTAATAATATAAAATGCACTTGATTTTACGGGTTATACGGCCGTTATACGGGCGTATGCCTATGCCTCTATAGCTATATAGCGTAAGACACGGGGTTTGATTCCTCGTCTGACACAGTTGCCTTTTTCAAGTTATATTATAAAAATCACTGCCAATCATCATCGAAATAAAGACCGTCATCTAAAAATTCTGTTTCGTGTTCCAGAATATGCCACGTCTGGCAATGCCCGATCCTGGACAGATGCGTGGATGACATCCTCTACTCGTGGACCATCGGGCACCGTGACGGTGACGTGGAAAAGCAAACGCAGCTCGGCAAAGCTCTGCTGTCTGTGTTTGTGCTCGTGGACCTCGAAAGCGACGACAGAGGTGAGCTCATCTGTACCTTTACCATGGATTAACTTACTCGGTGGCTCAGCGGTTAGAGGGTCGCACTTTAAAGCGACGGCGCCAGAGATCCCGAGTTCAATCCCCGGGTCGGTCCAAAAAATGTTAACCCGGAGTTTGGAAGTTGGCGGTGTTTCACCCCGTGCCTCGGAAAGCATGTAAAGCCGTTGGTCCTGCCTAATCTCTCCGGTCGTGTCAGATTGCTGACCTATCGGGCTATGAGAGTGCAAGGAAGAGAGAGTGTACCTGTGTTTGCGCGCACACTTGTGCACTATATTATGTCCCGCGCAGTCGGTTAGTCGTTGTGACTGGCCACCGTAGTCGAAATCGGCTAGGGGGGCTACTACTACTAGTACTACTACCTTTACTATGAGTTTACGCTGGTTTTACTCGTTAGCGACGACGTAAAAAAACTGTATGGAAAACTTTAGTTCTGCAAGTGACCGCTAGAGGCACTGTGCATTTTTCTATACACTTTTTTTACGTAGTCGCTAGCGAGTCAAACCGCCGTAAACTCATGGTAACGCTACTGCACAAAATATAAGACTAACAGAAGTCAAACTTATGCATTATTTTTCTTTTGACACACATACTAAGTGTACCTTCACATTAGAGCGACAACAGCGCGTCTCTCTAATCTGAAGGGCTTACTGCTGTTATTTTATGTATGAAAGTGACAACAGCGCGACGGCGCGAAAATTAAAAACTAAGAAACTTATCTTACACAACTATACCTTAAAAAAATGGTACTATCAAAATCTATAAAACCTCTAAAACGGCTAACTTCTTGACGCAATTTCTTATGACTTAGTTTTAGGACGAATCCTATCAAATGATCGTAAAAATTGCACAATATCTACGTAAATAAAAAACTTGTTCTCATATTTAAAAAAAGTTTCTTCGTCTACTATACAGATAAAAAACTATAATATAAAAAGAGCCGTAGAGTCACCGTAAAAAATAAAATAAAAAATAAAAATAAAAATGTTTATTTATCGGACAACGTGAATCCATTTAGTATTGTCACGAAATGGTCCGAGATCTTGTGTCCGTGAGCAGTGCTATGTGTGCGTTGTTCGAGCGCGCTTTGTATGTAGTCTGTACCACTATCCATATTTTGTGCCATCTGTAACACACTTATATATCCTCTACTATGAACTGTCTATCCTCTACTCATACACCATCAGGCACCACGCCATCGACCTTTTAAGCAACGACAGTTTTGAGTTCCTTCTGTTACACCCTGTATCCTCATCAACCCATGTCGAAAAACAATCACTGATCTGCCCGCCCGACTGTCAGTCTTCGTAACAGAGGTGAGCTCAAATATTGCAAGGAATTACTATTTCGCGTCTCTGTAAATACTCGTAAGTTCATAAGTCCTCAGCTTATAGTTCATGGTTAAAAGGCTACAAACAATAGATAGTAACCGTAGGTGTGCGTTTGCACCTAGGAAGGATTTGTGATCGGTATTGCGATGGCCATCAGCAGTGATCGGGTATCTGTAAATATCTAAACTTAGCAAATGATACCGAACATAGCTGCTGTCACAACCACCAGAATCCTTTAATCAATCATATTTTCAAACTTCATTAAACTTCAAAGCAAACTTAAATCTGAAGACGCATCAGAAGGTCTATTCATGAACCCCGACAATTGCATATATACCAAATCACTTTTCCCCACGTATTCGCAAATAGCCCAATACCTGTCTATTGCCCCAATTTCTTTACAACGCAATATCTAATTAATCACGGATACCACAAAGAATACCTCAAACGTTTCCATTTGTCGATGCCGACACTTGTCCCTGCGACAATCAAGTAGCACAATCTTGGAAGCACCTAATAGAAGATTGTCCTCGATTCTCTGCAAAACGCTCAGACCACGTAACAGTATGCAATACATTAAATATAGAACCGTTCATGATGTCTCAGATTCTGACAAATGAAACCACCATAAACACCCTTCACAATTTCCATAAACACATAGTAAACAGGTGCTCGTAGCGCAATGGTAGCAGCATTTTGGTAGTGATACCGAAAGTAAAGCAACCTACAGCGCAGTCGTGTTAGGATGAGACCATTCCGACCATATAAGTGACGTATATCACGAGCATCTCCGTGCTTCGGAAGGCACGTTAAGCCCTTGGTCCCGATGGATATTAGTCGTTAAGCCTAGTCAGAGGCCTTATGGGCGGCTTGATAACATCTGACAGCAAGGTTAGTCGCTTGTCTTGCAAACACCCCTCCACCAACCCGCACTGAGCCCGCGTGGTGGAGTAAGGCTCGAACTACCTCATAGTTGAGGTAAGGCCTTTGCCCAGCTGTGCGACGTTACAGGCTAACTTTACTTACTTACTTTACATAGTAAACAATTTGAAATCATTCCATGAACCCCCACAGCCACCAATAAACAACCACTAAACCAAATCGCTCCTCATCTATGCTCGCGGAGTAATACGATAGCTTCACGGTTATAGTGGAACCTTGTAAAATCACACACTTAAAAAAAACTTATTTAGGTGATGATCATAAAGTGTCTATTAAGATTGAAAGGTCAAAATCAAAGAGTAACATCTGTCCAAAACCAATATTTATTTGATAAAGAATAAAAGTACTTTGTTGATAACGCCAGAAGTTTCCGAAAATCTACTTGTCCGGTTCGCAGGTGTGGAACATTTCTGCGGAGAATTGTGTAAATTAGTCTTAGTACCGAGACGGGAAGCGTCGAATCAGACGTAATGAATGAGCTGTGACGTCCATGTTTACTCATACTTTAACACTAAATTACTCGTAAATGCTAAGAAATCTTTAGCCCGAACGCACGATCCAGGATTTTATACACTTTAGGGTCAGATATTGTATATCTTTGCTTTTGTGTATCTTTGCTGTCTGTTAACTTAGAAGAAGGACGAGACACCTAATCGAACTGATAGATTGTTTTAGTAACTGAAAAAATGTATTGTCTGAATGGTGCAAGTAGATCAAGAAAGATTAGGAATCAAAAGTAAGTTTGTTAATCAGAAACGACTTTACACATTATAATAGCTGTGTTAGTTGTTAATTGGTACTTCTTTTGAGTGTTCATTACTTTCATTAGTTTTTTGGTATTAGAGCTTTTATACAGTTGGTAAGTTTTGATCTTGTATAACAGGTTTTTTTCTGATGCGGTCCGTATTTATGTTCACACAAATAAAAGTTACATTTAATAATAAGTATAATGTCGTTTACAGAATGATGAAATATGGTTTCGTTGTTGAATAATTGTAATTTTTCGAGGGGTAGTTTTTCCTCAGCCATATTTGAGAAAAAACATCGGAAACTCATATTTTTAAATAGGTGGCACTGTCAGGCTCGTGGAGTAAAATGTATTTTTAAGGGGGCTTTTTCGAATTATTTTAATGAAGAAAGTACGTGCTTAAGGCATGGTTTTACTTACGTTACTTTATAAAGTACTAGGTGGCAGTATCCGCTTTATTATCATCATCGGAGAGCCTATTAATCATATCTGTGTACACGTAGAATGCACATGAACTGTGCGCATTTGTGAAGATCTCTGTCTCCTGCATCAATCTGGCATTATGTAACATGATGAGTTCACGAATGGTATGACTTTAATAAAGATCCCTAACACACTGCTAATTTTAGCGTCGCTGCAATCGCGCATTTTGGAAATGCGTGACATCATCGCGAGCGCGGTTCACGCATTGAACAGACTTTGGCATCGATGCTATCGTGAGTTAGTATCGATGCAGTCACCAATGAGGTACATATACATTTGTCAAAATCTAGATTCTGCATCGCGACTGCATCGACACTAACGCGCGACTGTATCGATGCTTAAAGGAGCACAAATGTGTAAAGGTTGACAATTTGCGATCGCGACGGTACCGAGACTGCATCAATGCCAAAAGTCCCAGTGTGGAAGGGTTAAAAACCTCACCATCTCTAGGATCAACAGCCAAACTGTAGTCGTTCCTCCAGCTGTTTATGGTCTGCATGTGGCCCGGCGAGTCGGGAAAGAATGTGTACCCGTTCTCAATGGCGTCTTTCTTCACGATCCCTGCGACGCCCATGAGCAGACCCCCCACCAGCATGGCGTGCTTTGAGCCCAGGTACCAGGCGAGGATCGGGCCGCATGCGAGTCCACCTATGATGAGCATTTTAGCGCTTTAGTGTTATGATATGGTACGGATTACAAAAAGCGAAACCTTACATTAGTATCGTAATTTGATTCTGAATAAGAAGAATCCTCTACATAAATCTCTAAATACAGTATACTTAAAGGAATAATTTGGTGATAGGATGTCGAATGTCGGATTATCCTCTACTGGACTGGTCAGCGAAGAACGAGAGAGAACGGGTTTGCGAACATATTTGAGCACAATGATGAATAAGAAGTCCTTCAAAGATACCTTATCTTTGATGAGTTTGAGCATCGTTTGGATAGATCTATACTATACTAATCAGAGTATAGATACTTCAATTACATCAATTTGTAGTTTTAAATAATTCTGTCTTTAAAAAATATGTTTTCTACAAAGATCGTCATTATTTCTAATAATTTACTTATGGAAAGTATTAAAAGGACAAAATAGGTAAAATCATACAAAAATATTTATTTTTATTACTTTTAAAAAAACTTTATTATGTATTACTTTTATTTGGAGCTCCATGTAACGTTTAACATGTATTATTTATCCTTATAAGTGAAACCGCATTACTGAATAATCGTATCACAATTTCAATTAATCGCGTACAATTGAATTGTTACAACATTAAAAAAAAAAGACGAGTGGCACTCAGAGACTGCTGCGGTAAAGCTATTGCATATTTTTTATCAACTTATGCAATTATAATTATTTATTTAGTTTATTTATGCAGTATTTTTTTCCTTTGTTTTTTTCTTTGATATTTATTGAAGTTACATACAACCATACCACCTAAAGGCGGGTTGCTGAACTAAAGAGACAAGCGTGATATTTCAAAAAGTCATTATAAGTTCTGCTATTCATGTTAGGTTATTTTCGTTAAGGAATTTCTGGGTTTGGTCTCCACGCTCAAGGCCCGCGATAGAAGCTATGCAATAGCTTAAAAGTTCGATTGAAGCTGTCAATCCAGTCTATCTGTTTTAAAACCAGAGTATAAATAAAAATGAAAATTATTTATTTGCTCAAAACATGGTGATACAACAATTCAATATTTTTAAAGTCACTGTTTTGTTTTATAAACTAGCGTAGTCTTTTAACTTTTTGGAGAGGAATATTTGAGTATACATTTTAGGCCCAACTGCTAGCTTTTAACCACTCTAAACAATAAAAATAGTAGGAGCCAAATTAAGTACGTGCGTTCGTGTCGCACACTCCGCGAGATCCGCGAGCGCGATGTACGCTAGGCGGAGAATATAAACTCACCAACGAAGTAGTTTATAACGTCATCTTCCTGCCTCCAGTGCTGGACACCATTCGCGACGACGGCAAACGTGGCGCCCATCAGCCCTAATGGCACCGTGTGTACCATGTATCTGCATCATACACGAATATAAGGTCACCTCGTTTTAACTCATCATCATCATCATTATCAGCCAAAGGACGTCCACTGCTGAACATAGGCCTCCCCCACGGCTATCCACAGCGACCGATCACTAGCGGTCTGCATCCAGTTTGACCCTGCGGTCTTTATGAGGTCGTCAGTCCATCTTGTTAGTGGACGTCCCCGCTGCGTTTTAACTGATAATATTTAATGGGCCGATTCAGCACAATAAATGAATCATTTTTTGTAGAAAACACTTTGGGGTTTTATACAATAGTTTTTGAGATATTAAGAGCGTAAGGTAATTGGTTTTTGCAGGTATTGTTTTTTTATTAATTAAGGTTAACATTAGAGAAAAATAAAGATAGGGCATTGAAATGAGAGAGGCGAAACTGATGGCGTAAATTACTTTTAAATTTGTCAGGGTGCTGTTTTAAAAAATATTATTTTCTTTGTAAGCGAAAATTTGACGAATAATAATCTTGATTTTCCATAAAATAATGATAGTGCCCTATTTCTATGATGATTACTAAGGCACATTTAAAAAAATATCACTTAAAACGATTTGACCTTTAATACCATTACCGCAGAGATGTTTGATAGCTTTCTTATCGAGAAAGGCTTTAGCCTATAAAACATCACGCTGCATCGGGAGAGGAGGGAGCAAACTCAAAATGCGCGGACTAAGACGCGGGGGAGCGCTAGTGATAAATAAATATAAATTTACACGTTCACGCTTCATATGGGTTAATTCTATTCATCGTCAGTACCGTTACCATGAGTGTAAAAAGTCTATGGAAAATTGCACAGCGCCTCTAGCGGTCACTGAGAGTACTAAAATTTTCCATACAAAAATGACGTCGTCGCTAGCGAGTAAAATCGTCTTCAATAGCGAGGAAATTCCATTAAACAGAGCTGTACAGCTCTGTCTTCACCACGTTTGGTTTATGAGATTAAAAATTATTTCAAGTTAAAAAAAAACGGCCAAGTGCGAGGCGGACTCGGTTTCTTGTGCCAACTTTAACTAAATTAGGGTTCCACTTACTGCCACTTAGCCAAAATACCACGATGTTTTGTTGACAGCAATAATAACTTTGTTTTTCATAGTATTTGTATGAAGGACAAAGTTATATTTGCGGTTGTTGAAAATGTGCTGTATCTCAAAAACTACTTGTTTGATCTCGTTCAAACCATTTTCGTTAAAAGTATTTGTAAAGCACTACATTGTGTTTTTTTTAAATTGACACTTGCTTCGTTCTAAAGTTAAAAGAGAGTGGGGGGGGGGGGGGGATGTCCATTTTACCACATTGGAAGCTCTATCTCCCCCTATGTTAGACTTTCAAAAAATGGTTTTAGGAACTTGGATGTCATTTTAACCCACGCAGACACCTATCCATAGACATAGGTTAGAGCAAAAAAAAGGGAGCCCCCTCAAATGTAATTTTATTTTATTATTAGTATGAGAATCTTTAAGCGGTAATCAAAATACACCGATCTACCAATTTTCATCGATGTATTGCGAATAGGTTCAGAATAAAGTGGCTGTAACATATGGACGGATACGTCAAGGCGTCGCCGCTCCGAGGTCCCGGGTTCGATTCCCGTCGGGTCAATGTAGAAGTCATAATTTTCTACATTGTCTCGGGTCTGAGTGTTGTGGTACCACCGTAGTTTCAGATTACTATGACACAAGTGCATTAGCTACTTTGGAATCAGAGCAATGCACCTAATGTTTTTAGAGTCCAATATTATTTATTTAATTTTTCGTCGTTCACCATTGTGCAAGTTTTGGCTGACAATGCGCCCACGCATTGTCAGCCAAAACTTGACTATCGGTCGGTCGACGGTTTGACTATCTTTTTTGTAGCTATCAAGTAATACGCCTGAGTCGCCCGCATTATAACGTGTCACAAAACATGCTTCGTGATTTTTAGGATCTCTTTGCTTGGATAGCTAGCGCCTAACATATTATATTTTTACTAGCGGTCACCCGGGAATGAGTCCGAGCGTATAAGTTTGCTCTCTCTCTCCTCCCGTTTCAGCGTGATTAGCCTTCCCCATTAAATAAACTATCAAATATTTAAAAAAACGGTCCAGTAATTCCTGAGATTAGCGCGATCAAACAAACTCTTCAGCTTTAAATGCAAGATTTGATAAAAAATACAATTGAACGTAATCTCGATCACCTACTATGTTAAACCTACCTCTTCAAGACATTCCGAAGACCGACGGCATGGGAGTACATCATCACGTCGTAGGTGCCCAGGACCATGCCTATGATGGCACCATATCGAGTTGTCACCATTGTCTGAAAAATATTGAAAAATCTATACTAATATTATAAAGCGGAAGAGTTCGTTTGTTTGAACGCGCTAATCTCAGGAACTACTAGACCGATTCAGGAAATTATTTTTATGTTGGACAGCTTATTTATCAAGGAATGCTTTAGGCTATAAAATATCACGCTGCGATGGGAGGGGAGGGAGCAAACTCAAAACACGCGGACGCCAGCGTTAAACGAATTTAACCTCCCCCCAGGTCCCCAGCGACTGCTGGGGACCTGGGGGGAGGTTAAATTCGTTTTGTTTATTAGAGTAAAAAAACATTTGACTGATCTATCTATACTAATATTATTAATCTGAAGAGTTTATATTTTTTTTTGTTAGAACGCGCTATTCTCAGGAACTACAAGACCGATTTAAAAAAAAAAATTTGTGTTTTGGATAGTTATTCTTCGGTGAACGATATTTACGCTTTTCTTTCTTATCGGATTTTTCACATTAGTCTATTAAATATCACGCTGAGGGGAGGGGAGGGAGCGCACTCAAAACTTGTGGACGCAGTCATGAGGGATCGCTATTATCTATACTAATATTATAAAGCTGAAGAGTTTGTTTGTTTGTTTGTTTGTTTGAACGCGCTAATCTCAAAAACTACTGGCCCGATTTGAAATATTTTTTTACGTTGGATAGTCCATTTATCGAGGAAGGCTTTAGGCTATATAACATAAAGATACGACTCATAAGACCACAGCAGAAATGAAAAATGTTGCGAAAACGGGAGAAAGATATTCCTTTTCAGAGCTTCCGCTGCATACACTGCGGAAACCGCTTAAGTTACACAAAAATCATGTATGACAGGATTGTTCAGCATTAAGAGTTCTATAATAAAGTCCGCGACAGCATATGTCTATCTTTTATGGTTGACTTACTACAACCTTTTTTATGTTAATAAATTTGTAAAAAATAATGCATTATTTTTAGAGGTGTATTATACACACAGGTATATATTCTTATCAAAATAAATACATTCATCATCACGAACATTTCATTTAGAACCAAGTTGCCCTTTATATCATTTGATTTCAATAAATATCTTAGGAGCTATCACAGTTTTAACATAACTACGCACCAAAATAATGTTCGCAGCTTAAGTACAGCGTGCGCTTGCGTTAATATATTATAAAGCTGAAGAGTTTGTTTGTTTGAACGCGCTTATCTCAGGAACTGCTGAACCGATTTGAAAAAATATTTCTGTGTTGGATAGCTTATTTATCGAGAAAGGCTTTAGGATATAAAACATGACGCTGCGACGGGAGAGGAGGGAGCAAACTCAAAACGCGCGGACGAAGTCGCGGGGGACCGCTAGTAAATAATAAATAAGCAACCTTTATAATAAATATACACCACCAAGAGAACCGTGAGAATTCTGTAACCGTGCCTTAGTGCTATAATGACGGTTAAATAAATCACCAAACCTTTTTCAAGACATCGCATCCATCAGGAGTATCGTAGTATCTATAATACTTCCGTCGAGGGGGACATTCGTCATCACGATTCATATTTTATCGATGCCGTATTTAAATTATATTATTTGTCATTATGTCAAAATTGTGTTGTCAATTTTGATAGCTGTTGATATTTAATGTCAAGAATAAACTTTTTTATTTTTTAGTACAATTCAAAGATAAAAATAATAAGTTCGCCTAAAAACTCATGAGTTTGCAATATTTTGAGAGATCATTAACACAAGAACGGTTGCACGATCTCCTTTGAAACGCGTTCGTACTTATCCGTATTTGAGAATTTTCCCTAATCTATACTAATATTATAAAGCTGAAGATGTTGTTTGTTTGCACGCGCTAATCCCAGGAACTACTGAACCGATTTAAAAAAAAAATGGATAGCTTATTTAACGAGGAAGACTATGAAACAACACGAGATGGGACGGGAGGAAGCAAACTCATTATTAAATGAATAAAACATATCTGTAGAAATCGAATTTGAATGCGTGATTGGTATTACCTACTAATCGCACCACAGATTAGTAAGAAAAATTCATAAAATTATTATCTAGGGGATAGTATTTCTATGGAAAAATCGTACAGTCAATACGAATACGCCCTTAATTTAATGCAAGATGTTGCTGTAATACATTATCTATAGTATGATGATTATTATTATTTCCAGGTCTTAGAACGTTGCGGCCGCTATCAGAGCTTCTGGACATGGTTCGACCGCCGCCTGAAAGAGGCTGTTCTGTCGAAGTCCACTCTACCCCATTTGGTTGTGAAGTAAGTAAGGCATGGTAGCACGATCGGAAAGAGCGTTGGCCCGGTTACCCAGAGGTTGCTGGTTCGAATCCAGCTCGAGCTCGAGTGCAAGTATTTGATTGATGATTTTTGAAATAAGTTCATCTTGTTATTATAACACTAACAATGTAAGTAACAAATATTTCTAAAACCAGGGTTCTAACGCTCTATCGATAACAAATTGTCTTAGTAGCTACTTACTTAGGTACTGCGTCGTCGTAGCGTACATTTTCTAGTAAGAGTGCCTTTATAATTTGTCTGTAGATTTCGATTAGAAACCTTATCGCATGAGCTGGTCTCGAACCCGTGACCCTAGGCGTGTGCTATTGCTCTTTCAATTGGGAAATCGTATGTTCGAGACTCCCAAACACGTGGGCTAAATCTATTTTCAATATGACATTGCCTCGACGACCTCCGGGGTCAAGTGGCAAACATTTTGAAGGTGTCGCCCTCTCCCAGCTGCCGAGTCCGATCCACGGTTGGGTCAATATAGTAGTCTTATTGTCTATGTATACTAGCGGACTTCGCCCCGGCCTTGTCCTACCCCAGCCCCGGGCCCGTCGAACGGAATCCCCACCAATTTTCAGTCAAATCGGTTTAGCCGTTCTTGAGTTATATCACAGATACGAGGGTCAAACTGAAAGTTCTTAGAAAATCAAAAACATTAGCCAGTTATTAGTTTTATTATATCTTACACCGCTGCATGCGATGGAACCACTGGGAAAAGCACTTTGCCCACTCGTCCTTAGGGGTCTCTTCAATGGCATCGCGATACGCAGCCACCGCTTCTTCAGCATTCATAAACTGCTTTCCTTTAAGTTTTTCTTTAATTTTTGGAAATAAATAAAAATCACAAGGCGCGAGGTCGGGGCTATACGGCGGGTGACCCAGTAATTCAACGTTTGATGTCGCCAAATAGTCGATCGTTCGCTTGGCGGTGTGCGACGAGGCGTTGTCGTGGTGAAGGAGGATCCTACTGCGAGGTCGTTTCTCTCGAACTTTTTCCAAGGCAAGTGGCAAACAATTGGTAGTGTACCATTCTGCAGAAACTGTTTTTTGATCCTCTAACACAATTGTTGCGAAATGACCTATCCTTCCAAAGAACGAGGCCACCATTTTTTTTCCCGCACTTCGATCTCTCTTCACTTTAGTTGGCAACTCCTCGAAAGGAAACACCCACTGAGCAGATTGTCTTTTGGTTTCAGGATCATAACAGTAAATCCAGCTTTCGTCACCTGTTAGTATGTCGAACACAGCATTTGAGTCACCTCCGTTAAATCTTTCAATCATTTTACGGCACCAATCCACACGATGGAGTTTTTGAGCCTTAGTCAAATTATGAGGTATCCACCGGGCGCAAAGCTTCCTGACCGCTAAATGTTCGTGGAGGATTTTGTGCACTTGACTCATACCGATGCCTAAGCTTGTCCGAATCTGCTGATAGGTCACTCTTTTGTCAGTCTCTATCATACGCCGCACAACACAGATGTTATTTTCAGTCGTCGCCGTAGAAGGCCGTCCCTCACGTACATCATCAGTGAGATTAGTGCGACCACGTTTAAACTCATTAAACCAGTTGTAAACAGTCGCACGAGATGGGGCTTCATCGTGAAAGGCCAATCGTAGTCTATCATAACTTTCTTGTTGACTTAAATGACATCGAAAGTCATAAAAAATCATTGCACGAAAATTTTCTCGTGTTAAATTCATGTTGACGTGACACAGACAATTTTCAATTTGCCGCCAAATCGTAAAACAAATGACAAATGAATGAAATATATACTCAGTAATATTGGCAAAGAGTTCTATTTTCAAATTTTAGAATATTTTTTTTATTATATTGTTTATAAGTGGCCAGTTCTAAGAACTTTCAGTTTGACCCTCGTAATATTATACTAATATTAACTGCATTCTTTTTAGGGCTAATTCTGATGCTAAAATACATCATTTTTTGTATGGGATCAATATCGAAAACCCAAAAAAAATATTATAACTTTCCCATACTAGAGGGCCGATCAGCCGATGTTAGTTTGTATGGAGAAATCATATTTTTTGCGATTTCAATGTAGGTCCCATACAAAAAGTTGTTGTATTTTAGCAACAGAAACACCACCGCGAAAGAATACAATTTATTTTGTTAAACATCGCGCTAGAGCGCTAGTACCTGATTCAAGTAATAAAGTATCAATGCAAAAAGTATGGCTCTTACAGAATAAGCGCTCTAGCACTGTAATGTATAGATAACATTATCTAGCAAGATCCAAATAGTTTATCTGTATCTACGGGCGACCTTGCGACCTGTATCATCGGTTTTTTGAAACCTATCTCAGCCTCACGAACCTTAGGAACCTTAATATAATTTTTGAATACATTTACCATCCACTTTAGGTCCCTAGTGTGCCAGAGCTAAATTATTTATTTATTTATTTTCATCATATCATCATTATCAGCCATTGCTGAACATAAGGCTCTCCCTCGGCTTTCCGCAGCGACCGATCACTAGTGGTCTGCATCCAGTTTGATCCTGCGATCTTTACAAGCTCGTCTGTCCATCTTGTCGATGGACGTCCTACGCTGCGACTTTGGTCGAAGGGTCTCCAATCTAGAACTTTTCTGCTCCAACGGCCATCAGTTCTTCGCGCTATGTGCCCTGCCCATTGCCACCTATGTACGTTACCTTAGTTCTTTTACGTTATCTCCTCATTTCTGATTCGGTCCCGCAGAGAAACACCCAGCATAGCCCTCTCCATCGCTCGTTGTGTGATTTTGAGTTATAGTTGTCTAACTAGTATATAGTATAGTTATAGTTGACGAACCAGCCAGCTTTAGTCTTAAAGCTGGCTGGTTTGTCGCTCAAAGGATTAGCATAGCTATCCAACGCGGCAACGCAGCTAGCATCATAACCTCCTTGCCGCAAGGAAATGATTTCTTTTTGAATAGATAGTTTTTTTTTATGTTGCATGTCTTAGTTTATTTTTTTCTTGTTTGTTATTAATTAGAGAAGAAGTTAGACTATTTGTTATTATTTTTTAAAAATAAACTGTCTTTACTTTATAAAACAAGTCACAAACCTACTTATAGTCATCATGATACAGGTATTCCTCAACGCAGTTACAAGAGGTTCCATATGTGGCATCGTGGGTAAGAAGCCGTCACTCCTGTTAACCGATGCAGGAACAGCTCTGGGCTCGGAAGGCGGGCCCGTCTTCACAGAAGGACCTACGTAAGTACCTTCATTAGCTCTTCTTATTCTTTAATATATTTGGGCTCAGTGACAAGAGTTCGTAATATACTAACTGTGTCGGTGTATACATCATACAAACATGACATTATTTTATTTTTGTAAAATCGAGAAACAACACCCTGACGATTTTAATAGTTGTCTACGTCATCAGATTCACCTCTCTCAATTCAATGCCCAATCGTTCCTATTTTTCTTATATTAACCATAGGTTTAGACAGAATGCGGGCAATTTAGTATGGACCGAAACGCAGACCGCAACTAGTGTGCCAAATCAAAACTCTAGGTACTGGGGACTGTATTTGGTTCTCCACGGTAGGTTAATTAAAACACTGGTTTATGTTTGAGAATCTGACTGTCATTTATTCGAAAATGACCCTACTTATATACAAATCAACCCTGTTTACTTATTGACTAAATCAGTACTTAAAACTAACCAATCAGATTCACTTATTTACTATACACTGTATCTCATTCTATCTTCGTTCTATCTCTTTCCCACGCTGTTGCTCGTTGTCCGCTACAGCTCTCCCCCCGGCGAAGACTCCCCGTGGTAAGGACGACGAGCTTTGTAGTAGGTCGCCTGAAGATTCCCGCTCGGGTGCGGACATCTGCGCTGCGCACTCGACGGTCTGGTCCTGGGTACACCTTTTCGATGACTCCGCGCGGCCAGGTGTTGCGTGGTAGGGTATGGTCTACCACCAAGACCAGGTCTCCCTCCTTCAAACAGCGCTCTTCTGTGGCGGCTGCTTGCCGTGGCACGAGTGTGGGAAGATATTCTTTAATCCATCGTCGCCAGAACTCCTCGGCGATTGCTTGGCTCACGCGCCAAGCTCTTCGGTCGGCGAGGTGACATGGGCCGGTATGGGGCAGGCCCATCGACGACCCCGCAAAAAATGATTTGGCGTCAGTGACTCGGGGTCGTTTGGGTCGACCGACACATTTGTCAGAGGCCGTGCGTTGACAGGATGCTCCGCCTCCGTCAACACGGTCTGTAGAACCTCTTCTTTAGGGTGCTTGTTCTTCAGTACTGCTGTCAGCGCTGTCTTCACTGAGCGGACGAGGCGCTCCCAGGCGTGAATTGCTCTGGTGGTGAGGCAAGTGAAAATGGCGCCCCATCTCTGCTCATTTCGTCTGCCCACGGTCACGATCATTGGCCCGAAATAGTCCACGCCACAGCTGCTGAACGGGCGTTGGTATATGTCCAGGCGCGCTGCGGGCAGGTCCCCGAAGATTGGTGTGACGGGCTTAGACCTTCGCAGGTGACAAGTGGTGCAGTACTTGGTGAAGTGGCGCACCGTCGCTCGTAGTCTAAGTATCCAAAATCGTTGTTTGAGGTCATTGACTACTCGCTCTCTATTGGCATGTCCTGCTGCTTCGCGCTCCTTTTTGATGAGTAGGCGGGTGAAGGGATGTCGCCCGTCCAGCACTGCAGGCTCCTTCATGTGCTTCGGTACATTCGCAGCGTTAATCCTCCCATTGAGCTTCAACACGCCGTCGTGCACCCTTGGGTCCAACTTGTATAATTATGTCTTCTAGGTGCCGAACTTCCAGCTTTTTTGACTTGTCTCGGCATTTCTCGGCGAACACAAGCACGTATGCCGTTGCTCGAATCAGCCTCTCAAAGGAAGAAAAGCGGCTGATATCGGGTAGATAGTCTGCGCACGTAATCTCGTACGCAAGCATGACGGCTTCTTCTTTTGTGCTGAACTCGCTGTTTTCTTCTCGTGGCCAAGTGTCTTCGGGTTCTCGAAGAAAACTAGGCCCGGTGAACCATCGATCTTCAGAGTTGGCTTTCATTCTCGTTGCGTCATCCGCCACGTTCAGCTCCGACGGCAGCCAGCGCCATTGGGTTGTCTTTGTTCTTTCTGCTATTTCACCCAGATGATGTGCGACGAAGGGCGTATAACGGCGTGCGTCGTGCCGAATCCATTGAAGCACGGTGCGTGAGTCGCTCCAAAAGATGGTTTCGTCGGGTCGCCACCCGTGCTCTGAGGTGACCGTGTCGGCGAGTCGCGTTCCGATCACGGCGGCCTGTAGCTCCAACCTCGGTATACTTTGCGTCTTCAGTGGTGCCACCTTAGCTTTGGCGGCAGCTAACATGACACACACGCTGTCGTCTTCTCTTGTGAGCCTCCAATACACGGCGGTTGCGTAAGCTTGTTCGCTGGCATCGCAGAAGACGTGTAGTTCTCTGCGGCTGTGGCTGCTTGGATCGTAGCAGCGGGGCAGGCGCAGCTCCGACACGTTGCCAGTCAGCTCTTCCATCCATCTTCTAAAGTTTTCTGCTTCAGAGTCGGGCAGTGGCTCATCCCATCCGATCTGCGCTCTCCACAGGTTTTGCAAAAGTATCTTTGCCCTGATCGTGAAGTGGCTCAGAAGTCCAAGTGGGTCGTATACGGACATAACTGTGCTGAGGGCTTCTCTTTTAGTCGGTGTTCTGATGTTCTTCACAACTTCCTGCGGCACTCGAGCAAGCGTGGTGTTGAATGCCAGCTCGTCTGTAGCAGCGTGCCACAGAAGTCCCAACGCCTTGTCCGGTGGTGATGCCAAGCGTGTTGTGGATGTTGCCCGCAGGTCGTGGGGCACCTCCGCCAGCACCTCCTCTTCATTGCAATTCCACTGTCGCAAGTTGAATCCAGCTTGTCTATGGACGAAGATCACCTCGTTGATCGTCTTCTTCGCAGTCTCGACGTCTTCGTAGCTCTCTACCAGGTCGTCCATGTAGTGCCCACGCGTTATGGATGCGTAAGCTGCTGGATGTGTGTGCTCAAAGTCCTTGGCGTTCCGGTTGCGCACACTGTGAGCTAAGAATGGGGAGCTTGAAGCACCAAAGATCATTAAAATCATCTTGAAAACTTGCGGTGGCTTGTTGGCGTCCTCTCTCCACAGGAACATCTGGGCCGGTTGGTCTTCTGGTCTGATCTTCACTCTGAGAAACATCTCTTGTATGTCTGCCTTCACTGCTATGGGCTTCTCTCGGAACCGAAACAGAATGCCTTGCAGCGGTTGGAGCAGGTCTGGCCCCTCCAGCAGAAAGTCATTTAAGCAGACTCCATGTGACCTCGCAGCTGCATCGAAGACCAGGCGAAGCTTTCCCGGTTTATTTGGGTTGAAAACCGGAAAATGCGGTAGGTACCATTTTCTTAGACTCTGTTCTTCGGTTCCATTGCAGACCTCCGCGTATCCCTTGGTCAGCAGAGCTTCTATTTCTTTCTTATATTGCGCGGCGAAGTCTGTGTCCCCCTTGAATCGACGTTCCAGTCCTTTGAGTCTTCTACACGCGGCGTTGTAGCTCGGAGGTGTGACCAAGTCATCGCTGCGCCACGGTAGACCCACTTCGAAACGTCCATCGGTTCGTCTGGCTGTGGCTTCGAAGATCTCGACGGCTCGTCGATCTTCCTTTTTCTTTTTAGTGCAGACAGATACGCCCAGCGAATCTATCTGAAAGTGCTCCTCCATCATTGCGTCCAGACGGCTGTCTTGTACGTCGTCTTCTACGCTATGTTCGGGTGCGTACAGGTGCAAGACAGATTCCTGATCACGTCCGTGGATGAAGCGCGGTATCGTTCCATATACTGCCCACCCCAGTGCGGTCAGTGAGGCGGCGGGCTCCTTCTTCTTTCCCATCTTCAGTTGATGTGACACTATCAGATGCCAATTGTTGGTTCCAATCAGCACTCGCGGCTTGATCTTGCCGTAGCACACGTCGTCAGGCTTCAGGCTGCGCAGGTGTTTGAACTTCAGCACTCGGTTCGGTACAGTTTGAGTGAGAAGCATTAACTGCGGAATGGTGCGCAGTCTTATCTCGTGGCAGTCGCGATTCTTCTTGCCCCGGATCTCGAGGTCGACTGTTTTGCTTCGCTCTCGACGTTCACTGACAGCTACCCCGTTTAAGTTCAGCGGTCGTGCAGGTCCATCGGCTCCCAATTGCTGTGCTAGGTGCTCTTCAATTAATGAGATGGTGGAGCCTTCATTGAGGAGTGCATGAGTGTCCACGCTCCCTGCGGGTCCCATTAAAGTGACAGGTACTATTTTCAGTAGCACGTCAGCTTCTTGTTCATCGGCGGCAGCGACAGACATCACGGTTTCGCTATCGGCTGACGTGACTTCAGTTGACGGCGACGGCGTTACAGGTGGTGGCGTAGTGCGCTCGGCGTGCAGCAGCATATGATGAGGGCGTCTGCAACCATCTACTCCGCACGGCTTTGCACGGCATGTACCTCTCCTGTGTCGGCTTGCTATGCATTTGAAACATAGACCGGCTGTCTTCACTAGCTCCCATCTCGCGTCTGTGTCCAAGTTCTTGAACTTCTCACACTTGACTAGTGAGTGTTCACCCTCGCAACTGTGGCACTTCTTATTCGAAGTTGCGGTAGCTGTAGTCGTCGCAGTCGCGTATACTTCCGCAGGCTTTTTCTTCACGACATTCTTCATAGCGTTCTGCTTTGCGTTCGCCGTCGTAGTGGTCGCTTGCGTGAAAGTATACCGAAGCGCCAAGTCTGCCTCGCGCATAAGGAAACGCGATAGCAAGACTATCTCCGGTTGCGATGAGCCTTCGTGATCGTAGGCGTAGTCACACCATCGAGACTTGAGATGCGGCGTCAGTTTGTCCATGACTTCTCTTATTAGCATCGGAAATTCCAAATATCCGCGTCGGTTTATGTTTCTTAGTGCGCAAACTATGTTCTGTAGGCGCACTGCAAACATATTCAGGTCCTTTGCAGAATTACCCAGTCGTGGTAGTCTCTTGATATCCTCCAATACTTTATCAATAATAAATTCCGGCCGCCCGATGCTTTGCTCTAATGTTCTCATCACTTGATCCGGGCTTCCTCCGCTATAGAGCAACTCGGCGACGGCTTCCCTCGCTTCGCCCTTGAGGCAATTCCTAAGGCGAGCCATGTTTTCTATGTCCGAGAATTTGTATACCGCAGTAGATTCCTTGTACGCAGCGGTAAACGCCATCCATTCAGTAAACGTGCCCGAAAATACGGGTAAATCGATGACTTGTCTCGGCGCCGGTCGATTTCTAGCCATCTTCTCGATTGCCTCCGCTAATTGTTCAATGCCTCTTTGTTTCCATGTCGGCGTCGGCGATCGGGCTTCACGGCGCGGCGGTTCTTCATATAGTACTGGCGCAGGCCGTTGCTGCTCCCCCCGTTCGGGCCTCGATGTGCGCAGTTCGTGCGCAGGAAGCGGCTTATCTCTTGGTTCCACAGATTGCCCCACGGTGTCGTACTATGATGCAACCAGTTTTGATTTCTCTCATCTGGGTCTGCGATGCTACTAGCGGCCTCTTCTCGTATAGATTCCATCGTAGCTGCAAGCCTCTTCTTGATTAACTCCGCTTCTAACTGCAGTTCTCGTTTCTTAATTTCCGCAAGTTGTTCTTCAGCAGCCAGCTTGATTGAACGTATACGCGCTTCCGTACTAGACCTTCTCGATGTATTAGAACGCGCAGGCGACGGGTCGCGACGCTCAACGGCGGCGGCCGGACGCTCTAGTCCGAGAGCGAACGCGGGATTAACGGGGTCCGCGGGGGTCGCGGGGTTCGCGAGACACGCGTGCGCGGGATTCGCGGGCGCCACCGGGGGCGCGGGCGCTGCCAGCACCTCGGTAGGTGCGAGCGCCGCGGCAGGTACGGGCGCCGCGGTAGACGCGGGTTGCCACGCCTCTTCTATAGCACGGCTCGACCCAGGGGCGCAGCTTGACTCCCCCCGTTGTAGCCTCGAAGCGGTTGATGGTGATCGGGGCGGCGAGTGAAACACTCGTGCCCTTGCCGCGTTCGGTGGCTCTTCTTGGTCGCTCATTTTTCGACTTCTTGTCCGCACCATAGATTCTTCTTATATCCGGATCTATAGGACCAACTACTGGGGACTGTATTTGGTTCTCCACGGTAGGTTAATTAAAACACTGGTTCATGTTTGAGAATCTGACTGTCATTTATTCGAAAATGACCCTACTTATATACAAATCAACCCTGTTTACTTATTGACTTAATCAGTACTTAAAACTAACCAATCAGATTCACTTATTTACTATACACTGTATCTCATTCTATCTTCGTTCTATGTCCTTCCCACGCTGTTGCTCGTTGTCCGGTACACTAGGTTTTGTCTAATATTCTCAAAAACTAGCTTATAAAAATCCTTATTATCCTTATGTCCTTTAAATATTATCATTTAAAACGAGGTTACCTACTTTATTAATAACAAACAAGAACAAATAAAACTTAAACATGCTACATAAAAAAATATTACTTGACCTTGGTGACCTTATATTTGGCATCGTAGTTTCTGGACTATTATTATAAGATAAGAAAAACCTGTCTGTGATAATGTACTGATGATTCCTCTATTGGCACCACACGCGACGGAATAATTTCCGTCGCGTGTGGTAATTTCACCTTTTCTCGGACATTCTTGTATATTTTTCTTATGTGTAACCATCCTTGTTAGCCTTTGGATGTTATGCGCGCGCATGTACACTAGGTATCCCACCTGGGTATGGGAGTGGCAGACAAATTTCATGCATGTGTGAAGTCCTGTCACCGCTCACATACTCAGGTGACCACTGGTGACTATTACTTCGCCGTAAAAGAAGTTCGAGCCAAATTCAAGGGGTTGGTGGTCAATTGAGTTTAAAATAGAGCAAAAAAATGTTTAAAAAATATAAAAAGAAATTGCCAATAATTGATTTTATTATGTACTTTATGGAATGTATAGATTCGATTGTTGACTACGTAACTACAAACGCTGTCGATTTTCTGGTTTTAATTGAGATATTGATGGACATACCCTGGCTAAAACAATTCAAACAAAATAATCGATTCTCCTTCTATGTAGATGACGAATCGATTGCATTGTTTAATTGGGATCAACCTCGCGGGCTATGGCCTTACGTACGATAGAGCGAGGCACGTTTCAAGTGTAGATTAGTGTTTTTTATGAGGTTCCGCTTTTATTATTTTTAAACTATTTACTATGGAATGGAACGACAGTTAATTTTAACGTATAACAATTAAACTCAAATAAAAGTTTCAATGTTTTTTTCCTGTCTTCTACACTCGACTCTTATCCATCCCCTTGAATTTTTCTCTTACCTTTTTTACATCCTGTGTCATTAGTCTCTACTTATTTGTATTTTAGGAAAGAGCTGGTCGGCTGCGTGGTATGCAGCGTGTCGTGGTGGCGAGGCGAGTGGGTGGGTTTGACGCTGGCTGCACCACTGGTGTCAGTTCTGTCAGCCAAACTGAGGGTACCTCCGCCGAAGGTCATGAGGGCGCTGCCGTCGCCTCCACACGCTGAGATACTCGGTACGTTTGGATAGCTGCAAATATTCTAAGTGGAAACTAGTTAAGGTTCTGTAGGCAGTAGCTCTTCTGAGATCATCGCCGGTTTATCCTAATGCTGAGTAACTTGGCACGTGTGGAATATTGCGGCGCGTGGTATGGCTATGTAGGGCTGATGCTGGCTCCGCCACTGCACTGGTGTCGGTGCTGCCAGCCAAGCTAAGAGCTCCTTCGCCGAAGGTCATGAGGGCAATGTCGTCACATGCTAAAACCTTTGATACGTTTATTATTAAGAGCCTGTGGTGTCCCAATGCAGGGCAAATGCCTCCCTACTCCCTATCCAATTTAAGGCATTTATTTCTCAGTGGACCACTTCAAATGGATAACGGCCACGTGGTAGACCTAGAAGATATGGCGTGACGAGCTTAATACGACTGGTACGTCGCTTCCTCACGCGCAGATACATAGTACATCAATAATATTATAACAGAATGATATATGGCTCGTATTTAGGTAATGCAATGAGTCGATGGAGCTGACACTGCAGCTGAACGTATCTTATAAAAATTACCGCAAATTAGGGGTCATGTTACACTCTTTACATTACCCGCATCAGACACAGATTTATAAGCTTAGGTGGGTATAATATAAGAGTTATCCAATCTTGTTGGGTATAATATAAGAGTTACCTAATCTCGTTCTGTATCTGCTTGAATAGGTTTTATTTTGGGATCCTGCCTGATACGGGTCATTAATGGCAAGCTATTGTGACACCCTGTGACGAAGAGGGTGGAGTTAAGTTGTTATGTTCTGTTACTGAGCTAATAATATATATCACCAGAGCGAATCGACAGCACCACGGTCTTGGTTCGCTGTGGAATGGCGTGGGGTGCTGGCGTTTATGTTGGCTCCGGCTACATACTGACCTGCGCACACGTCGTCAAAAATGTAAGTCTAAGATCTACGCTATAATTTAGGTCCAAACCCCCAGGAGGGTTTTGTTTGTCTTAGGAGCTAAATGATGTCATGCTTATTAAAGTAAAACATATGGTAATCAGTTTTATGTATGCTAGCTACATTTTGCTATTTATAGTGATAAAATTTGTCTTTGATCTGAATAACGATGGAAATCAAAGCTGGCTGGTTCCTAGCTCAACGAATTGGCATAGCTATCCAACGCGGCAACGCAGCCAGCATCATAGCCTCCTTGCCGCAATGGTTTCGATTTTGAATAGGTAGATTTTAAGTTTTTTTTTATGTTGCATGTCTAAGTTTTATTTTTTTCTTGTTTGGTATTAATAAAGTAGTAAAACAATTAAATTTTCGAACCTATTTGAATTATAACTACAAATAAGACCCGCAAAATATACTTTCTGGATTATGTATTTGAATTAGCTATTCACTTCAGTTTCTTATATCCCCTTTCCGCAGTACGCAAACCACAAAGTTTCTCTCTACTGCCGAGGCGTGAAAGAGACGGCCATAGTAAGGTACAAGACGGCAGATGACAAGCCGTACGACCTCGCCCTTCTCTACACCAATCCTCAACATTGGAAACACCTTACGCCTGCTGTATTTGCTGACGACTTGGCAGAAAAAGGTGATACAATTCATTGAGTTTTTATATTAGGTGTTTTGTATAATTCCACTAATTTTCCTTATCTGTCGTTGGTAAAATCGACTCTAAATGAAGTAAATAAATAATCAGTAAATAGTCATTGAGTTAGATTGGCTGACAAGATGCACCAAGATATTATATTACGAATCTGGAGGTTAATTCTCGTGCAATTCGTATACGAAAAAAGTTCGCCGATCGAATTTGATATCGCAATGCTGAATAAAAAAAGGATTTTGATTTCTCAGGGTCACGATTTATATTTTTCCTGAATCATCTTTATAAATATAAATATTATAAATATTTGGACACCAATCACCTACATTGCTCTGATGCCAAAGTAACTAACTAAATGCACTCGTGTTATGGAAATCAGACACAACGGTGGTACCAGAAGGGCGATTCAGAACGTTCGATAAGCCATTCGGTTTGGGTTTCGGCTAGATTTTCTATTCATTTTTAAATTAATGTCGCATTTTGATCGGATGTCGATATGTTAGTTCGGTTACAAATATAATAAAAGATCATAATAAAATAGTTTCATCGGATAAATCCACGTAGTTATAATTCAATTAATATGTAAAAGTTATCGAATCGTAACCCAATCCGTAACCGAATGGTTCTGAATCGGGGGGCAGACCCGAGACAATATAGAAAATTTTCATTTCTATATTGACCCGACCGGGAATCGACCTCAGAGCGGGACGCCTTGAAACCCAGCGTGCTTAGCCACTACACAACGAAGATCGTCAAATCAATTTCTATGCATTGCGGTTTCGTCGGTACGGTAGTGTGGATATATTACTGACTTTTTAAGTTAAACGGTGAAACTCGTAATTGAATTACCACATGAAATACGTTTGAATGTCGCCACCCAGATACTAATTTTGATACACGAAAGATTAATTAATTGCTCGATACAATCTTTGACCCTACAATATTGTTAATAACAATCTTTATTTTGCCCGTTCGAGGAATATTATTCTAAGCAAGTTTTTTTTTTAATTCGATTTTTTATACCCACGATATATTTATTATCGTGCAAGGTGTTAGTCGGATTTCCAAAAAAGTTAAAAAAAACTAATACGGTTAAGGGCTGATTTTTCAATAGTCAGATACTTTGATTAAAGTAAAATAGCGCCGCTATTTTACTTTAATCAAAGGTCAGATAAGAAATATTCGTCGAACAAAATATAATATGGCTAATTTGAAAACGTCAGCTAAATGTCAACAATCATACGTAACTGTCATTTTTTAAAATCTGTCGCTTTATAATTTATCAGTCTAATAAGTTTTATCTGACCGTTGAAAAATCGGCCCTTCAACAGGTTACAAGTCAAAGGCTTTAGTATTTTCTTTATCTTTCACAGGAGAATCTGTGCTAGCAGCAGGGTATCCTTACTACAACGAAGGCAACTTGGACGATTTGAAGCCGACGGTCACGTCAGGGCATGTCAACAACGTGTCTCCCTCGATGCTGCAGACCTCTTGCTGCGTCCAGTCTGGGTTCAGGTTGGTAGTAGAAATATAATATACTAGCTGACCCGGCAAACGTTGATTTGCATATATCAGGATTAAACTTTCATAATAAAAAATAATGTTTATTTTCATAAAATATTTTTTAGATTTGCCAAAAGCTAAAGGAAATTTTAATCGAAGTATAGTTAAAAACACTATAGTTGATCAGTTATCGAGCGGGATGAAAAATGATTAAATTACAAAAATGGCTATAAAAATATAGGGGTTGGTGATAAAAAAGTAAAAAAATAAGGTTGTATGTATTTTTTAATGTTACATTATAAAAAAATAAAAACAAAAAAATCCTTCAAAAAAAATTAAGGGTGAAGAGCCCTTATCACTTAGGGGTATGAAAAATAGATAGTAGTAGCCGATTCTCAGACTACGCATATAAAATTTGGTAAGAGTCGGTAAAGCCGTTTCGTAGGAGTACGGTAACTAACATTGTGACATGTAAATTTTATATATTAGACAAATAAAAATATATGTAGATAGTAATTGAGGTCAAGGTCATTATGTAGGTCAAGACTAGATATAGCAAGTAATTATAAAGCAACATTTTATTTGCAATCAAATCAGATTTCCGAGTATTAACATAGGCTAAATATTTATTTTTTTAATTTTGAACCGCCTTCAAAAAAAACACATTAAATGGTCTAAAAATACCTATATTTTTAGACCATTTAATGTGTTTTTTTATAATATAAATTCATTTGAAATCGGTGCATGGATGCGGTGGTTTCGTCGTTTTTAAATATTGTTTAAGTTACAATGTACTTGATTGAACCAAAATAGATACATAACCCTTTTCTTCTATTTATTACCCTTTTCTTCTATCTATTTGTCAAATATATATAAACCCTTTTCTTCGGTGTTACAAATACCTACCCTACATATGCCGATAAGAAAAGAGGGATGTTGTTAAAGTTACATATTTGCAGCTTTAAGTTTTTAAAAACCTTTATTAAGGCCACCAAAAAACACCTTCTCTATGAATACTGATCAATGCAAAATCGGGAAAACCGTAGAATTTATGTTATTGTGGTTTGTGTCATCAAAATCTTATTCCCCGTTCATTCTACTCATTACATATATTTATCACGCTCGTCTTCTCATAGCTTCCTATCTTCACAAAAATAAATCTTCACAACCCTGATTCTTCCACAGCGGAGGCCCCATATACCGGCTAACCAAGAGCAGTTCCCTCATAGAGGTCCTGGGCATCATCGTTAGCAACGCGAAGACGCAGACGGGCGCTTGCTACCCATACATAAACATGGCGGTACCGGCTAAAGCGTTCAAGAGCGTGCTCCGTAACTTCGCTTTGGAAAAAGGTTAGATAGGGCTTAATGTTTATATAAGTGCTAAAAAATCGTTTTGGGGTGTTAAGTGATTTTATTAATACGTTTAATATATAAATAATAATAAATATGCACCAGAAAACACACCAATTGTTTCGAACAAAGTAAGGAATTTTCTTTTTAGGGTTCCTTAGACGAATGGCTAAAAACGGAACCCTTACAGTTTCGTCTAGTCTGTCTGTCCGTCCGTATGTCACAGCCGCTTTATTCTATAACTATAAGCATCACACTGTTGAAATTTGGTAGGAAGATGCATTCTGTTAACCGCTTTACGATTCAACGAAAATTGGTTTGAACAAAAGATCGAACAAGTAGTTTTTGAGATATAGCACATTTTCAACAAACATAACTTTGTTTTTCATACAAACACTATAAAAAACAAAGTTATGATTGCTGTCAACAAAATATTGCGGTATTTTGGCTTAGTGTAAGTAAGTGGATCCCTAATTCAGTTAAAGTTGGCACGGAACCCTCAGTGGGCGAGTTCGACTCGCACTTAGCCGGTTTTTTTTTATTACGAAGTGCCAGAAAACAAATATAACGGTGGCGTCTCCCATAATAAACATTTACCATCAATGACTTAGGCATAAATGCTTGTGCTCATCACACAAACATTTGCCTCTCGTGGGATTCCAGCCCGCGACTGCTGGTTCAGTTCTCAGGAGCTCTAAGCACTGCACCAATCGTCAATGGAATGGCGATCAGGTTAATAAGTAGTTCTTTGCGTTATAGTGTTCAGTTAATTACTTCACATGTCGAGCATGTGGTAGGCTTTGCTGTTCTCGTAATAGATTTGTAGCCACGGAAATCGTTGTACAAACTTTGCACCACTAACTGTCTGAAAAAGACGAAAAGGCCATTGATTCATAGAGGACAGATATAGGTACTGCATCCTTGTTTTATATCTCTGGTTTTTAATTCGATAGCCCAGAATGAAAGTCACTTCCGCACTTTTCTTTTTTAGGGTTCCGTAGTCCAACAAGGGACACTTATAGTTTCACCATGTTTGTCTGTCCATCTGTCTGTCCGTAGTTCAGGGCAGAGACCTGAGATGCTAGAAAACTGTAATTTATCGTGGGAATGTATTCTAATATCTCTGCCAAAGTGGTGAAAGTAAATTAAAAAAAAAATGTTTTGGGTCTTGCATCTCTCATACATTAATAACGCGATTATGATTTTTTTTTCTTTTGCCAAAACTCATTGTATAGGGTATCGTTGAAAAGGTATTTCAAAAAGAGTATGAGTTTGCTTCCATCATATTTCGATAAAATGGCCTGTTTCTGTTACGTTCAGTTTTAAAGGGCAAATTTATGTTAGAGTCCGATGTCCCCACCCTCTCCGAACTAGACGGTAGTAGGTGGATACTTTAAATAATACACAGCAGTTGCATATATTATGATTTAAGAAGGCTATCGCAGCTACGATATGTAAACAAAATACGAAGTTGTAGTCCATAAACTTATAGTAAAATATTATAGATTATTTAGGAACAACACTATTTTTAAATTCATAAAAAAGTAACATACCACTAAATGTCATTTCGGTCTGTTTAATTAAAAATCAAAAGGCGCAGTTCCACGGAATAGTCTTATGCTGTATCCACAACGCCCGGCGACATTGCCGTCGGCATACTTCAATTAACTGTCAGATACAATGGAAAATGCCGCTGCGGCATCAGCGGCATGAGAGCCGGCAAGGCCGCTGGCACATGCCAGGCAGTGTGGATACACCATTACATAAGCGATAACGTTATTAAAACTTCTTATATAATTTCTCACCCACAGACATCAGCAAACTGCGTTCATTGGAAAATAATAAGGAGATGATCCAGTCACAGTGGAGGCTTCTGCCGTACAGATCGAAGATATAGAGCATTAGCGAAGATATAGTATTATGCATTAAATGTTCAGGTTGACTCATTTTACTGCGCAATGCGCATTGCTCAAAAAACTGAAACATTGTTTCATGAGTACCAGTACCGTTACCAGGAGTTTACTCGCTAGCGACGACGCAACTTTTTGTATGGATAATTTTAGTTCTGTCAGTGACCGGTAGAGGCGCTGTGCAATTTTCCATAGTTTTTTAACGGCGTCGATAGCGAGTAAAACCGTCGTAAACTAATGGTAAAGGTTAAGCTTTTTTAAATGTTTACTTTTATTTCGTGTCACACATTCCCGGAAAATATTATGTATACAGCTGTGTGTCACACATTCCCGGAAAATATGTATACAACGTGTGGCCTGTGATAGGAGCAAAATTGTTTATCAATTATTCTACAGTGTTAGACTCACTCAGAGATAAAGTAATCTACAGTTATAACACAAGTTATAATCCCCAATCAATGTAGGATGTAGGTATATCAAATCAAAATCGCTTACTAGTTGTAGTTAATGACAAATGTCAAATTCTATAAATAGACCATAAAAATCATATTCCTAAAAAGGGATAATAATTTTATAAAATGGACACATTAGTGCAAATACTTTGGTGGCTCAATTTATTTTGTTAGAAATAAACAATAAATGTAGTTTTCATTACATTCAATTAAAAACCACTTAGAATTGATTACTAGTTATTAAACGTCCAATATATTTAGAAAAAAAAACTCTTATTATAGACCACATGCTGTATATTATAAAGTATTTCTAAAATTTCAAATTAGTAGTAATAGGCCTCTCCCACGGCTTTCCACAGCGACCGATCACTAGCGGTCTGCATCCAGTTTGATCCTGCGGTCTTTTTAAGGTCGTCTGTCCATCTTGTTGGTGGACGTCCTATGCTGCGTCTTTGGTCGAAGGGTCTCCAATCTAGAACTTTCCTGCCCCAACGGCCATCAGTTCTTCGCGCTATGTGCCCTGCCAACTGCCACTTAAGCTTACTGATTCTCAAGGCTATGTCCGTTACCTTGGTTCTTCTAAGTATCTCTTTGTTTCTGATTCGATCTCGTAGAGAAACACCAAGCATAGCCCGCTCCATCGCTCGTTGTGTAATTTTGAGCTTCTTTATGAGGCCCTTAGTTAGAGACCACGTTTCGGATCCGTATGTCATCACTGGTAACACACACTGGTTGAAGACTTTCGTCTTCAGACACTGAGGTAATTGAGACGAGAAGACGCTCTTGCGCAGTTTCCCGAACGCTGCCCAGCCGAGTTGGATTCGTCGATTGACCTCTTTCTCAAAGTTGGACCTACCCAATTGGATCACTTGTCCCAGGTAGACGTACTCGTCGACAACTTCGAGAGTTGAGTTCCCAATGGATACTAGAGTGGGTACAACAAGGGAACTCGACATAATTTTCGTCTTCTCACGACCCAATTGTTGGGATACTCGGTCGAGGTCTTCGAGCATAGTGCCTAGATCATCCAGCGTTTTTGCCACAACGACTATGTCATCGGCAAACCGAAGGTGTGTTATGTATTCGCCATTGACGAAGATGCCGATTCCTTCCCATTCCAGAAGTTTGAAGGCGTCTTTCAATGCCGCTGTGAACAGTTTCGGAGATATGACATCTCCCTGTCTCACACCTCTCCGCAATGGAATCGCCTTCGTGTTCTGCTCCTGTACTCGGACCGACATGGTGGCGTTATTGTAAAGGCACCTTAACACCTCTATATACCTATAGTCTATGTGGCACCGCTGCAGAGACTGAAGCACCGCCCAAGTTTCGATCGAATCAAAGGCCTTCTCATAGTCTACAAACGCTAAGCATAGAGGTATATTATACTCCTCGGACTTCTGTATAATTTGCCTAAGCGTATGAATGTGGTCTATGGTACTATAGCCTTTTCGGAAACCGGCTTGTTCGGGAGGCTGGAAGTCATCAAACCTACGTGCGAGACGATTCGTGATGACCCTTGAGAACAGCTTGTAGACATGGCTCAGGAGTGAGATGGGTCTATAGTTCTTCAATAAGGTTTTGTCTCCTTTTTTGAAGAACAACATCACCACACTCCTGTTCCATGCCTCAGGCGTGATGCCCTCTAGCAGAACGGAATTAAAGAGTCTCTGAAGAACTTTAAGTACCGGTGTTCCACCCGCTTTCAGTAGCTCTGCTGTGATTCCGTCCTCGCCAGGTGTCTTATTGTTTTTAAGCTGTTTCAGGGCCATCCTAAACTCGTAGAGGCTGATGTCCGGGATGTCTTCAGTGTAGTGTCGGGTCAGGATAGCTCGTAGGTCTCCGGCCGAGCTATCAACGGGTTTGGCTACTGAGGTGTACAACTGCCCATAGAACCTTTCGATCTCCCTCAAAACCTCTGCTTTCGTCGACGCTACACTGCCGACCTCCGTCTTAAGCTTCGTCAACAGGCTTTGCCCAATAGACATGTCCCTTGCAAACACTTTGGAGCCTTGGTTCCGCTCTATTGTTTCTTTAACACTATTCGTGTTAAAGGAACGAATGTCATGTCGCAGAGACTTCAATATTCGTCTATTAAGCTGCCTGTAGGTTTGAGCATTAACGGAGGTCTGCAGTGCCATAGATCGACGTTCTGCTATAAGGTCGAGAGTATGGACCGAGAGTTTTTGGGGTCTATTTTTGCGGCCAGGTCTAAAAAACTTAGATCCGACCGTTTGGACAGTTTTCACAAACCCGTTGTTTATTTCGTCCACTGATACGCATTTCTCTAGGCAATCAAAGCGGTTTGACAACTCGAGTTGAAAACTATCGGGATTTTGGATATGGGCACGAGCAGGTCGGAGCGTGGACTTCATCAAGCGGGACCTTTCCAATTTGACATTTATATTCACTATGCCTCGAACCATACGGTGATCACTACCGGTTTTACATATACATTACAATCTTTAATATTGTAAATAGATCGATGTAACGTACGTACATGTAAGTGTGATTCGACAAACTAATAGTATTTTTTAAAATATTACTAGTATACCTTTGCTGTAATTACGGTGATTTGTGTCTGTGATGTTTGGGTTTGGCTAATGGTATTGTAATTAGTGTGATAATTATATATTATTTTTATCAAGTCATCGATGCTGCATCGATATTTTTAACTAAATATAGATGTCGTTCAACACCAAATAACTTTATCATCGCTAATGTAAATGTACCCATGACGTACCTACTCAAGCTTGGTTGTACAATAAATATCAACTTAACCATAACTTTGACTGTTACTTGTGATTTGTGAATATTTTTTTACAGTACCTCTCCGACGTTAAATTAAATTTACAAGCAATGTCGCACCCTCTAAAATCTTTCTGCATGACCTAAAGGTACGACTGGGAGATAATGTTTTTAGCATTAAAACCACATTTTGTTCACTGTTATTTGTGCAATAAGATTCAAAATAAAAACAAATAAATGTAAATTTAACCCAAAAAATATTACTCGTAAATGGTTGTTGTAAAGGAGATTGTGCATTGAAGTATGGAATTTCGTTTCAGATTGTATCATGATGTACCTCCATGAAACCTACCTCATTTTGTAGGGTTTTAAACGAACAATTAATTACACAAAACAATAAATCTCAAATTCGCCGGATTTGTGAACAGCAGCTTCACGAAATTCATTAGTTAGGTTAGGTTATTTTTGACAAATATAATTATACGAACGAGCTCCGTATTATCGAATCTATAATAAATGCGATCAGACCACGCTTTGCTTCGTTTCCTTCTTTGTCTACATTGTTTTCTTTGATTGCACACAATATTATTATGATTCCAACACAAAATTACAATAAATGACTTGTCATTTTTTTTCACTCTTGGTGTTGCCCGCCACATTATTTTAAAGATTAAAATAATCGATCATCGTTTAAGGTTTTTTGTAATCGAATATCATCCGAAACAATATCATTTTTTTATTAATTAATAAAGCAAATGAACTTACTGATAGGGAGACGGTGAGTATTTACCGACTAAATACTCAAATCGAGTAAATACTGTTTATCTATCTGTTTTTACTGCAGAAAATACCTTAAGCAGACAGTTAATATTTCTTCGATAGTTACGTTTTAATACAAGATTTTATAATTCTTAATGCATAAACTGTGTTAAATGGACTTTCGATATTTTTTTATGGGTCTCGGGTCCGTATTTGGGGTCTGATGATGTAGTCTGTATCTAATTATATCTATCTGTATCTTGACGACCCGTCTGGTGTAGTGGTCGAGAAATCGCCTACTACGCAGCGGGTGCGGGTTCGATCCCCGCACAATACAAACATTTGTGTGCATGAACATGTCTGTTTGTATTGGTCTGGGTGTTTTCTATGTATATCATGTATGTATTTACAAAAAAAAAAGTATTTAAGTATTATCTGGCACCCATAACTAACCCATAACAAGCTTTGAGTAGCTTACTTTGGGGCTAGATGGCGATGTGTGGAAATGTCCAAAGGATATTTATTTATTATTTAATTAAACAATGCTGCAACCCTTATCAGCTTGGGCTCGTCCGATTCGTCTTGAGACCTTAGATATCATCTCAAACCGACCAGAGTCCTTGTCAAAACAATTCAAAAAAGCCCAAACTCGATGATGTTGTGCCGTTTTATTGCAGAGTTCCCATGGTTACCTACCAGCACCATCATCAGACCCTGAATATGAGCTAGAGTCAATTTCAAACATATTAGCATTGTAGCTAATTCTTCATTCTTCGGTTTCTAGTGCCTTTATATCTATTATAGTAAATCGATTAACGCCAGGGGATGGACAGATGACCGGCTTCCTCTATCCTTAAACACTGGCAACATTGAAAAAGTTGGAAAAAGTGTTTTTGGCATAGCAAGCAAGTAATAAAATGACTTCCTAATTAATTAGCAGTTTTATACCCGGCGAAGTTATTGCTTGATATTTTAAACAAGTTTTAGTAAAAAAAAAAACTAATTTTTGATACTAAATTTATTATGGTACAAAGTGAAACCATGTTTGCGCATTCTCCTTTGTATATAAAGACATAGAACAAATCGAGACTGAACATTGCTGTCCAATAAATTTTATTACTCTACGTAAAAAATCGTATTAAAATTATTCTATCGATGTGATATTTTTATTTACCCTCACAGTTCCTTTAATTCAAAAAATTCAAAATTCAAATATTTTTTATTCAATTTAGGACACAATATGCCACTTATGAACGTCAAATGTACAGTGAAAAATAAAATAAAAAGAAATGTGCCCTGAAGGGGCCGAATCATGTCTCCTTATCTTTTGGGCCCTACCAGCGCTTCGAGACAGAACACAGACAATTAGGCAAGTGCTGAGAAGAAACGCCGGAACAAACTCAGTCACCACGATTTATTTTGAACAAACTCGACTTTGGTAGGTACTTACATGCCAACCTAACACGAAGGATAAACGGGGTGAGCGCAGCGAACGGGAAAAGGCCTATATATTGATCGTGATTTCATTTCATTTCACTTATTCATGCATGCAAACTAGGTGTTACAAACTTACATAGCTGATATATATTTCTTCATTAAGTGTACTTATAATGTAGTTACTCAGAAGGTATAGCACTTTTTGGCAGCTTAAAAGTGAAGGTAAGTAAATTATACTACACTAGCGGTGCCCCGCGACTTCGTCCGCGCGTTTTGAGATTGCTCCCTCCCCTCCCGTCCCAGCGTCATGTTTTATATCCTAAAGCCTTTCTCGATAAATAAGCTATCCAACACAAAAATATTTTTTCAAATCGGTCCAGCAGTTCCTGAGATAAGCGCGTTCAAACAAACAAACTCTTCAGCTTTATAATATACTAGCGGTCCCCCGCGACTTCGTCCGCGCGTTTTGGTTTGCTCCCTCCCCTCCCATCGCAGCGTGAAGTCTTATATCCTAAAGCCTTTCTCAATAAATAAGCTATCTAACACAGAAATATTTTTCCAAATCGGTTCAGCAGTTCCTAAGATAAGCGCGTTCAAACCAACAAACTCTTCAGCTTTATAATATAACTAGCGGTCCCCCGCGACTTCGTCCGCGCGTTTTGAGTTTGCTCCCTCCCCTCCCGTCGCAGCGTCATGTTTTATATCCTAAAGCCTTTCTCGATAAATAAGCTATCCAACACAGAAATATTTCAAATCGGTCCAGCAGTTCCTGAGATAAGCGCATTCAAACAAACAAACTCTTCAGCTTTATAATATATTAGCGCAAGCGCACGTTGTACTTAAGCTGCGAACATTATTTTGGTGCGGAGTTATGTTAAAACTGTGATAGCTCCTAAGATATTTATTGGAATCAAATGATATAAAGGGCAACTTGGTTCTAAATGAAATGCTCGTGATGATGAATGTATTTATTTTGATAAGAATAAATACCTGTGTGTATAATACACCTCTAAAAATAATGCATTATTTTTTACAAATTTATTAACATAAAAAAGGTTGTAGTAAGTCAACCATAAAAGATAGACATATGCTGTCGCGGACTTTATTACAGAACTCTTAATGCTAAACAATCCTGTCATACATGATTTTTGTGTAACTTAAGCGGTTTCCGCAGCGTATGCAGCGGAAGCTCTCAAAAGGAATATCTTTCTACCGTTTTCGCAACATTTTTCATTTCTGCTGTGGTCTTATGAGTTGTATCTTTATGTTATATAGCCTAAAGCCTTCCTCGATAAATGGACTATCCAACGTAAAAAAAAAATTTCAAATCGGGCCAGTAGTTTTTGAGATTAGCGCGTTCAAACAAACAAACAAACAAACAAACTCTTCAGCTTTATAATATTAGTATAGATTAGCGCAAGCGCACGTTGTACTTAAGCTGCGAACATTATTTTGGTGCGGAGTTATGTTAAAACTGTGATAGCTCCTAAGATATTTATTGAAATCAAATGATATAGAGGGCAACTTGGTTCTAAATGAAATGCTCGTGATGATGAATGTATTTATTTTGATAAGAATAAATACCTGTGTGTATAATACGCCTCTAAAAATAATGCATTATTTTTTTACAAATTTATTAACATAAAAAAGGTTGTCGTAAGTCAACCATAAAAGATAGACATATGCTGTCGCGGACTTTATTATAGAACTTTTAATGTTGAACAATCCTGTCATACATGATTTTTGTGTAACTTAAGCGGTTTCCGCAGCGTATGCAGCGGAAGCTCTCAAAAGGAATATCTTTCCCCCGTTTTCGCAACATTTTTCACTTCTGCTGTGGTTTTATGACTTGTATCTTTATTTTATATAGCCTAAAGCCTTCCTCGATAAATGGACTATCCAACGTAAAAATATTTTTTCAAATCGGGCCAGTAGTTTTTGAGATTAGCGCGTTCAAACAAACAAACAAACAAACTCTTCAGCTTTATAATATTAGTATAGACTAGCGGTCCCCCGCGACTTCGTCCGCGCGTTTTGAGTTTGCTCCCTCCCCTCCCGTCGCAGCGTCATGTTTTATATCCTAAAGCCTTTCTCGATAAATAAGCTATCCAACACAGAATTATTTTTTCAAATCGGTCCAGCAGTTCCTGAGATAAGCGCTTTCAAACAAACAAACTCTTCAGCTTTATAATATATTAGCGCAAGCGCACGTTGTACTTAAGCTGCGAACATTATTTTGGTGCGGAGTTATGTTAAAACTGTGATAGCTCCTAAGATATTTATTGAAATCAAATGATATAAAGGGCAACTTGGTTCTAAATGAAATGCTCGTGATGATGAATGTATTTATTTTGATAAGAATAAATACCTGTGTGTATAATACACCTCTAAAAATAATGCATCATTTTTTTACAAATTTATTAACATAAAAAAGGTTGTAGTAAGTCAACCATAAAAGATAGACATATGCTGTCGCGGACTTTATTATAGAACTCTTAATGCTAAACAATCCTGTCATACATGATTTTTGTGTAACTTAAGCGGTTTTCGCAGCGTATGCAGCGGAAGCTCTCAAAAGGAATATCTTTCTACCGTTTTCGCAACATTTTTCATTTCTGCTGTGGTCTTATGAGTTGTATCTTTATGTTATATAGCCTAAAGCCTTCCTCGATAAATGGACTATCCAACGTAAAAAAAAAATTCAAATCGGGCCAGTAGTTTTTGAGATTAGCGCGTTCAAACAAACAAACAAACAAACAAACTCTTCAGCTTTATAATATTAGTATAGATTAGCGCAAGCGCACGTTGTACTTAAGCTGCGAACATTATTTTGGTGCGGAGTTATGTTAAAACTTTGATAGCTCCTAAGATATTTATTGAAATCAAATGATATAGAGGGCAACTTGGTTCTAAATGAAATGCTCGTGATGATGAATGTATTTATTTTGATAAGAATAAATACCTGTGTGTATAATACACCTCTAAAAATAATGCATTATTTTTTTACAAATTTATTAACATAAAAAAGGTTGTAGTAAGTCAACCATAAAAGATAGACATATGCTGTCGCGGACTTTATTATAGAACTTTTAATGCTGAACAATCCTGTCATACATGATTTTTGTGTAACTTAAGCGGTTTCCGCAGCGTATGCAGCGGAAGCTCTCAAAAGGAATATCTTTCCCCCGTTTTCGCAACATTTTTCACTTCTGCTGTGGTCTTATGAGTCGTATCTTTATGTTATATAGCCTAAAGCCTTTCTCGATAAATGGACTATCTAACGTAAAAATAATTTTTCAAATCGGGCCCGTAGTTTTTGAGATTAGCGCGTTCAAACAAACAAACAAACTCTTCAGCTTTATAATATTATAGTATAGATGATACTAGATACTAGATTATACTACATGATACTAGATTTCAATCAACCTATTTTCAGGTTTTGCGCATTTAACGTTACACGTTGAAAACTATCGGTTACTGACAACATGTTTTGCTATGACTTAAGGTCTTTCCCCAGTACATTGTATTATAGCTTCACCGTGCTAGCAACGATAACAGTCTAACACGCCTGACGGATAGGTACTTACATCACGCGATTCACTGCCAGCTCTCTTTCTTGCTTAAAAAAGAAGGATCTTTTCCCAGTACACCGTAGCGTCCGGCGAAAAAATATTTCCTTGTATTGAAAACATCTTGCCCACCGTTCCGCCACCGAACAACACCGTTGTGTGCCATACACGAAGTGTAGGTTGCTGGTGCTGACACGCTACGTTGCTGTTCCGGTGAGCATATGGGTTGTAACCACGTATGATGACCGTTATAAAGGCTTCGCCGTAACTAAGTCTGTGCATTGATGTCCTGCCGATACAGACTGTCCGACTGATCACTACACTACTGGGTCAGAGTTTTAAGTAGTATCAACAAAATATAAAACGAATCGTGGTTCAATCACTACCACCAAAGAAAATTTGAATAAATTGTAACATGATTGCTACCATTACTAGCAATATGTGCATGAAAGCAATCCCGTTACAATCTATTTTAATATTAGTGACCATTTAAGTTTAAATCTATAGGTATATACCAAATAGCATACCTATTACAAACGGGTATCCAACCGTTTTGACTACCCGTCTGGTGTAGTGGTGGAGAAATCGCCTACTACGCAGCGGGTTGCGGGTTCGATCCCCGCACAATACAAACATTTGTGTGCATGAACATGTCTGTTTGTGTTTGTCTGGTCGTTTCTGTGTATATCATGTATGTATTTACAAACAAAAAGTATTTAAATCTTATATCCGTTGTCTGGCACCCATAACACAAGCTTTGAGTAGCTTACTTTGGGACTAGATTGCCATGTGTCGGAATGTCCAAAGGATATTTATTTATTATCATATGGGCAGCATACTGGCATCATACGGCGTGTCATCATCATCATCATCATTATCAGCCGAAGGACGTCCACTGCTAAACATAGGCCTCCCCCACGGCTTTCCACAGCGACCGATTACTCGCGGTCTGCATCCAGTTTGATCCTGCAATCTTTATAAGGTCGTCTGTCCATCTTGTTGGTGGACGTCCTACGTTGCGTCTTTGGTCGAAGGGTCTCCAATCTAGAACTTTTCTGCCCCAACAGCTATCAGTTCTTCGCGCTATGTGCCCTGCCCATTGCCACTTGAGCTTACTGATTCTCAAGGCTATGTCCGTTACCTTAGTTCTTCTACGTATCTCCTAATTTCTGGTTCGATCACGTAGAGAAATACCCAGCATAGCCCTCTCCATCGCTCGTTGCGTAACTTTGAGCTTCTTTATAAGGCCCATAGTTAGAGACCATGTTTCGGATCCGTATGTCATCACTGGTAACACACACTGGTTGAAGACTTTCGTCTTTAGACACTGAGGTAAATGAGACGAGAATACACTCTATAATATAATATTTATTTATTAAAATTGGATACGGCTTGTATCCGTATACAATTTTAATAAATAAATATGAACCCGTGTTCTGTAGGCAAATCCGATCTGATAAAGACTGATTCACGCTACAACGTGCGGGAGCCGGGAACAATTCCCATAGACATTTCAACGCCGTGCCCTGTCCGGGTCCGGTCGGGGTACGTTTAGGCATGAATCACTTCATACAAAATGTATACAATAAAGTTTGACAGCGCCCCGGCTGGCGCCCGGTCGGAGCCCGGCCCGGCGCCGGTACGGTGTTCTGTGAATCAGCCTTATTTCGATTAGACTTAGTGAAAGAGAGAGGCCGCCCGCACTGCTCACGCACACCGCTCTCGCCGCCCCCCAGGCAAAGTCTCAATGAAGCGATAAGGTGTTGATTATATTTCTCGCTTTTATTCTCATGATATGAAAGAGAAAAAATATCTATGAAGCTGTTCCTCTGTCAGAAAGTGTCAGAGATTTACCTGACATGACAGTATTTGACAAATTGCATTAGAGTGTGATCAGATGTTTATGATTGGATTATGCAAAAATTTAAATATATCTTTTGAAATCATCGAGCTTTTGTGTCATTAAATAAGAATTTGAGATTTACGCACATCAATAGTCGTCTGCAATTGTTTGAAATTGTATTTTTTTCACGCGTCGCTTTATACTTCCTCAAGAAACAAGAACTGTGTCCCAGAGATGCGTTTCAGAACCTTTAGAGTTCTCATGTGGAAGCATTACTTGGTCAGAAAAAGAGAATACGTATCAACGTTCGTAGAAATTATCTTTCCAATATTACCATTTCTTCTTATATACTTTCTTAAGGAACAGCTGTTTCCACCAATGCCATCACCATACGTTGATGTTAGTAGCTTTATTGGAGAAGAGACACCGGTAAGTTTTAAGAAATTATTGAATCATAAGAATAAATACGCCAAAATTTGATTTATATTTTTGGCGAAATAAGTATTGATTTGAAAAAAAAGTAATATTGGACACCAATCACAGACATTGCTTTGATCCCAAAGTAAGTAGCTAATGCACTTGTGTTATGGAAATCAGACACAATTGTGGTACCACAATACCCAGACCCGAGACAATATAGAAAATGTTGATTTCTATATTGACCCAACCGGGAATCGAACCCGGGATTTCGGAGTGGCGACGCCTTGAAACCAGCATGCTTAGCCACTACACCACGGAGGTCGTCTGATTGATATGCAATAGAAATTTCATGAACAACAAGTTTTTTCTTATTCTCTCTTGTGGAATTATTCGGCTATCTATAATTAACCCTACCAAAGTAGATATTATCGGCTCTCAAAAGCAAGTATTTTTCACGTTACAATATTTTTTGTAGGAAACAAAATCGATAAAGGACACGCACGGGCCACCATGCGTGCTGTACACTCCTGAAACAGCCTTCACGAATGCCTTAATGGGCTTGGTCGGAGAGAAACTAAATCTCTATCATTTGAGGTCATTGCAAGGTAAGGGTGCTTATGTCAAATCTTGATTGTATAGTCAAAAGCCTTATAGTTAGGGAGGCGACTAGGGGAATTTTCGGTAATACTCGAGCGTGGCAGTTTAAGATATGAGAGATACCTTGGACCTAATAGAACAACCTTGTAAAGTATTTAGCTCTATATGTAGTGACGTGCGCCTAGGATAGACGATCAGATTAGTAAAAAAAAATCGATAGTCTGAAATACTCGAGCGCGTCAGATTAAGATATTGGGGTTTGATTTTAGTGTTTTAAGACTAAATTTAACTAATCTGACGATAAGTCTTTGACGCCCCGGGGTTATAGGGTCGCGAACTTGTAAAAAAAACGTTAATCCGGCATTCTCGAGCGCGATTTTTATTTTTTTTATTTTAAAAAATTATAATCTAAAACGTACTAAAAATACAAAATCTGCCGGTTTCCGCATGACCGGGAGTGTGGAGGAGCCATTTCGTCTTCCGAAAAACGCGTTGCGGCATATACCTAAGTCGCGAACGATACATTTTACAAAAAAAATGTTTAAATAAACAAAAAAGGTGTCTTTACATTTTTGTCCAAAGTTAAAACTTTTTAACTACAAGCATCATAAAAACTCAAACTCCTGGTTTTTTGAGTATATCTTGAAAACTGAGGGTGTTAAAAAAATGATATGAAATAACGATGATTAAATTATGTTACTTTTATTATATCTCAAAAAATTTTTTTTTCTAAAGCTTCTCGACAATTTTCGTGGACTCGGAAAAAGTTACGCGTATCTGTATACAAAAGTATTATTAACATGTACAGTTTCATGTATGCATGTTTGGTACCACATTTCATCTCCATTTACGTTGGTGGTAACCATCGCTTTATTGTCATTCTTAAATTCCCCGTTCTATCAAGGAGAAAGATAGGAAAAAAAAGAAACCAATAAACCTTTCCGGTCAGATTAAGAGAACCCACCAACATTTTTGTCAGATTAAGAAAATATGCTTTCAGGATACCGAGATAAACCTCCCCTACGAAAATCTGACGCGCTCGAGTATTTCGAAAAAACTTTTATTTTGCATTTTCAAAAATTCATCGTAACTTATGGTCACGCCGAAATCGTCAGTTTTTTTAAAGGGCTTCCTTGGGGCGTACTTAACACCCCTTCCGAAAATCTGACGCGCTCGAGTATTTTTTTTTTTTGCATTTTTGATTACTTTGTATGTATACCCCCACCACGCAAACCGGCAGATTAGTATACCGTTGTTATCAGAGGCACTTGGGGCATACGTAGTATGAATATCTGACGCGCTCGAGAATGCCCTAGTTACTGTTTTTTTTTACATTTTTGAAAAACCGTACACGCCAAACCCACCGCTAAAATGGTTTTTACCATACGAGCTTTTCTTTTCGAAATTATTTTATCTTTCGATTTTGATAGGTCTCGACGGCGCCGTTGAATTACGCCATTTAGCTACCTCGCCTCCCTAACTATTATGTATTTGCTATAAAAAGGGCACTATATTGCACGCACCTGTATGTACTTCAATAAACAAATTTATATACAATTTGGCCACATTTCGTTATTCTGATCACAACGTAAGTAGCGAAAACACTTTGTTATAGTAAACATAAACAATCATCATCATTATCATTCTCAGCCTAAGGACGTCCACTGCTGAACATAGGCCTCCCCCACTGCTTTCCACAGCGACCGATCACTAGCGGTCTGCATCGAGTTTGATCCTGCGATCTTTTTAAGGTCGTCTGTCCATCTTGTTGGTGGACGTCATACGCTGCATCTTTGGTCGAAGGGTCTCCAATCTAGAACTTTCCTGCCCCAACGGCCATCAGTTCTTCGCGCTATGTGCCCTGCCCATTGCCACTTGAGCTTACTGATTCTCAAGGCGAAACTTAAATAATGGTGGCACCATAACACCAAAACTCGAGAAAATGAAGAAAAATATGGTTTCTACATCAACCCGATTAGAATCAAACCGCTATCCACTTTACCACGTTTTGTCTTCCTTAGTTATATTAATTTATAACTTTTTATATTACAGATCAAAAACAACATGGATATTATGCATTCCAGCACCCATCCGAAGCAGTTTTCACATACACAAAAAATATGGGCCCCGACGAGGCTGTAGTTGTGTTTCATGTAAGTTGTATCAACGAAATTCAGTAAATATCTATGTTACTGAACATCAGAGAGCGTATACAATAATTATACTCTGATTTTTAGGGTTCCGTAGCCGAATGGCAAAAAACGGAACCCTTATAGTTTCGTCAAGTCGGTCTGTCTGTCTGTCTGTCCGTCCGTATGTCACAGCCACTTTATTCTGTAACTATACCACCACACTGTTGAAAATTAGTAGGAAGATGTATCCTGTTAAGCGATCTACGATTCTTATAGAAAAAATAATAATATTTTAGGGGGGCTCCCCTATACATGAAACTAAAACCAAAAAAAAAATTTTAGTCAAACATATGCGTGTAAGGTGTCTATGGATAGGTCTTTTAAAATGACATCGAGTTTTTTAAAATCATTTTCACTTAAAGTCTAACGTTTGAGAGATAGACGCTTCCAAAGTGGTAAAATGGGCGTCCCCCCTTCTAATTTCTAAACTAAGCGAATGTAAATTTTGAAAAAAATATATGATGTAGATCTTAACAAATAATTTCAACAAAAATTGGTTTGAACGGAATCGAACGAGTAGTTTTTGAGATATAGCACATTTTCAACAACCGCAAACATAATTTTGTTCTTTTTACAAACACTATGAAAAATAAAGTTTTATTTGCTGTCAACAAAATATTGATGAATTTTAGCTAAGTGGAAGTATGCGATTTCCCTTATTCAGTTAAAGTTGGCACGGAACCCTCAGTGCGCGAGTCTGACTCGCACTTGGTTGGTTTTTTAATTAAATAGACAAAATGACATTTGATGGGATGCCACTTTTTCGTGTTTTAAAAATAGTTTTGTGCCTAAATAATTAAAAAATTGGTTGCCTGTAAAGTCGGTATACGGGCGAAAGTTTTACGTGACAACGACTTTTTATGTCTGTCTCTCTCGTTCTTACGCGTGCCTCTCACTCGCTCTCAGTGCTGCGCGCGCGGGCCTCTCTCTCGTTCGGTGACTCATCGTAACGTTACCGAGCGTTACACTTTTTCATAAGTGACTCCCAGCCGCAACCTAATTTAAGACGTTGTCACGTCAAAATTAAATTTTATTCAAGTGTTGTTTCTAATCGATTGTAAAATCTTAACACTTTTCGGGGCAGTGAACGGCGATAGCCGTAAAACAATAGAAGTTCTATAACTATTGGGTATGGGATACCGCCCCGAAAAGTGTTAAATGAAAACTTTTTATAGATATCATTTATCTTATACAGATCATCATAATATCTGATAATTAAATAAATGAAAGAATTAAAAGGATAAAATAGGCAAATTTATTCAAAAATATTGTTGCAAGAGAAACCTAGATTTTATTATTCCTTACAAAACCTGTTTTATGTACGACGTTTATTTTTAGCCTTATGTAAAGTTTTACATGTATTCTTCATCCTAATTAGTAAAGTCACATTGATGAAAATTCATATCAGAAGTTCAATTTATCGCGTACAATTGAAATATTATAACACTATTAGTACTTCGCTTGGAACATTAAAAAATAAAAAGTTCGATTGAAGCTGTTTTTCTGGTCTAGTTTCATCAACATCATCAGAGTTTATGTAATCTGTATCATGCTAAGATCAGAAAACGAAGTGCTCACGAGAAGTCAAATCGTCTTGTGATCAGAACTAAATTGATAAGAGCAGAAATCGCGTAAAGTATCGCTGATAACGATAATAATAACGAAGAGTGTTCGCTGTGTCCGAAGGAGGTGGTGGGGGAAATCAAATCGATGACAGTGCTCACATTAACCAAAAATACTTACAAAGTTGGAAGACGTCTGTCACCATTTCTCTATTAAATTTAGTACAAATTTACGTAGCTCGGCATTATATTTAAATAATAAATAAAAATCGACACTATAGATTAATGTTATTTTACAATAAACGGACATTACAATATTTCATTGAAATAACTTTAGTGTAATTCCTTTTCGTTATAACAGCCGGACAGCCATTTGTAATTTCAAAATCCGCCAATAGGTTAGGTAGAGTAGATAGGCTTAGTGGCACTGTTGTCGCGCACGGTCCCAATAAGATATAATTTACTTGCAGGTTTTATTTAAATAACACATTTTCTAAATTTATTGGTCGCATCGCAATACACCATGACTGAAAAAAATAATAAACTACTTTATTATTGATTAAGTATTTTTTTAACACTCACAGTGTCATATTTTATATTCATAAAGAAGAAACGAGAAACCAAAAGTTTTCCAATTTGAATTTATTCTGTAATGAATAACTATTTGGCCCTCTGTTGCATAAACAGACGGGTAAATGGCGCTAAAACGTCACGCGTAATGACGTATCCATAAGAAACCACAAATTTTGCAGGGTCGGACCGACGGCTCGGTGGCTGAATGGGGAAGAAAACTGACAATACTCGCCGCTAGGCGGCGCTGCACACGTCAGACCCACGATATCTGTCAAAATTCATACAAAAAGTTGTTTACGTTTAGATTTTTACCGTTTTAATGTTATAATACCGCGTTGTGTAGCAATTGACTAATAAAATATAATATAATATAGCAATTGAAATATAACTGAATATGTTGTTTTGTAATAGGAGGAAGAGTTGTGCTTGCATTGATGTCTCGGTAGATATCAGGCGATGGCAATTCGATTTTTCCTTCATCAGTTTCGTGTTCCTGTTGTGGTATGCCAAAATTGAAATTCCTGTCGAATGATTCAAGCCTAAAAAGAAAAATATGTAAAAAAAATAAATTTTATAGGTTATGTGAAGGGTCATGAAATTGATATGAAAAAGTTCATTCAATTGTCAGATAACACAATATTTTTGCTATGAAAATAATCTAGCAAAATTGATTTATGATAAAAACATTCATTGTGAAAAGGTAATTGATGTAAAAGCTGTGAAAACCAAAAATATTTACCTGCTGACGAGATCCGCCTTTCTTCCTTTCAAGGAGCCCCCTCGAGTTTTTAACTCAGCTTTTAACTGAGACACCGTCCACGTCGAATACATAATGTCACAGAGTCACAAAATACACCACAGAACGATCGCCGTATCTCACAAAACGAAAATCAAAAAGTGGCCAAAAAGTGAAAATGTTTGTTATGAGTCTGTCGAGCGCAGCGCCATCTGCAATTAGCTTTGCGTTTTGTTCCCCATTGGAGGAGCGTTTGGCACGGTTGGCCGGGAAGTTGCTGGTTCGAGTCCCGCTCGAGCGCAAATTTTTGGTTTCTTGTTTCATCTATATAAACCTTATTATAATTGTATATTTTAGAACGTGACACCAATCGGTTGGCCTGACGACCTCAGCTACTCGATAAGAATGAAAAAACCCTTCCAAACTGATGTTCAGATTTTTATTCCAAGAGAAGATGATGAGTACGAGCGAGTATTACCATCACATCACGATTATGGTAAGAATAGTATTTATTATTATTATGACACTCGCCTCGGAAACGCATATTGTACTACTTATACATATATTCGGCGTATTTTTAACAGATTCCTTCCAGTGGCAAAAGAATTCTCTCTCAGTCGAACCCTAAAAGTCATGCAGAAAGATTGTAATGGGTGCAGAAGAATTTACTCGTATTTATAAATTAAATAAAAATAAGTGTAACTTCCAAATACATAGACATATTTTACGGGGACAATTAGTAAGACAGAAAGTTACGCAATTTGTTTTTGAAAGTCAATTTTGTCATAAAACCTCCTAATCCTCCAGAGGTAGTGTATTTATTCCACAACTCTGTAGCCGTTACTTTGAATGACTTGGACTGATAAGAAGATTTTAAATTTAGTTTTGTATCTTTAATGTTTGACTAATATGCTAGCTGTCGCGGGTTCAAATGCAAATTTTAGTGTGATGACAACCTAAGTCACGGTATTGTGTACATGTGTACTCGTATTAAACACTTTTACTGCCTTAAAAATACGAAGTACAACTCAGGAAACCGCAATTTTGACGCGTAATTTAAATACAAATCTTTTAAAATATTTGCGTTATTATAATTAAAAAAAAAAAACATGAACACTCGGGCCCGATTGGTCGGCACACAGCGTGCTGGTGGCCAAGCACTCCGATCTGACAGCTAATAAAATGATGTCAGAAAATGATAACGCCGTGAACACTTGGGCTCGGCACTGCTGGATGTTTCACGCGAATTTGGGCCCGATAAATGAGTCAAGTATTTATGGAAGACGCCCCCGTCATAATCGTTGTCTGGTATCTGTAACACAAGGAAGTCAATTCCTTGATCAGAAAACGGTTCCACGTACTCGATTAGTCCGGCGTCAGTCTGCTACATCAGTCTAGTCAGAATGTGGTCTGACAGACTGATGAAACTAAATCCAAAAAGATTTTCATCATTCTAGCGACCTTAAGACCTTAGCGTTTAACACTTGTTCTAAATATTGACGAAGAAAATCCCATAAAACAGCATTTTATTTCATGTTTATTTTAAAAAAAAAACAGAAATATTTGCGCTTTTATTTTTATATAAAAAACGAAACTCGGATCTGAGTGGTTGGTACACAGCGTACTGGTGTTAATTTACGTAAAAAATAAAGACAGAATAACACAGGGAATGTATATCGACGAAAATTTTGTATAATGAAATAACATTTAGTTTTATACTAGAGCTGCATGTTCAATATGTTGTGTCGACTGTTTATCATGCAGTAAACTACTATATTTAACTTAGGAACATTGTTATAAATCACCTGATCAAAAGGTTATCTCATCTAGAGCTACAAATGTTACTTACTTATGTTAATTACTGACATCTTAAATCGGTTTCGTTTGACAGCTTTTACTTGTCCTTCTATTCCGATAGGAATATTATTTATGGTAATACATGAAAACATTTTTTTTATCCATTTTCAAAGTCCACAAGTTTAGCATCTATTTACCCTAAAACTGGGGAATTTTCAAAATCCGTTATCAGACCTGTCGCGCTACCTGCCAGTGCCGCTGCAACTCCACGCCTCCCGCGCGCCCCGTTAACAACTCCCCTTCGGGTTGCCATTAGTGCTTTTAGTGATTTTTGTATTTTTTTGGTATTTTTTTCTAATATTTCATGAAAATCTTATCTCGATACCTAATAACCCCTTAATGGGTCGCACAGGTTTTTTTTACACATTGTATATAAAATGACGTCAGTAAAATTATATCAGTGTAAACTCGGGCCCGAGTGGTCGGCTCCGCTGGAATGGTTCTCGCACACTCGGGTCCTAGTGTATGGCATTAAATATGCTAATTTCAGAGGAACATGTTACCTTTGTTGTATTTTCCAGCTAAAATGTATGAGGCGTTTATGAAACTCCAATGGGCTATAGACACAAGTTATATACAGATGTTGACCGGGGAAAATGTAAATCAGGTATGTAAACGTGTGTTATGTAAAGTTGAAGAGTATTTTGTGTCTTTAACAAACTGTTATTCTTGCCGCTTTAGGTACCGTCACCGTCAGATCTTTTGTAGCAGACAAGGTGATCAAATACTTCTAAACAGTTAAAATTTCAATAAGTGGCAGACGTCACAAGTTACCATTAATATTTGAACAATTATAACTTAATTAATATCTACTATAAATATAGACTGCTCAGTTTGGAGTATATTATCGATTTTAACGGTAGATGTGATATATGAAACTTGTATGATGTGAAAATACTGTCTAGAAATATTTGGTCACCTTATCTGCTACAAAAGACGGCGACTCTACATTAGACTTGATTCTTATAAAGGAGTCCTCTTTATATTAATATATAAAGAGGACTCCTCTTATGTCTGCGGATACAACGAACTTTGATTTCGCCCCTATTCCATATTGGAAGCAAAGGCCAACCCAACCAAATGAAAATCATGAAAATCATTTTTGAGTTATAAGTGGTTGAATTAACACAACTTTATGTATAAGAATAATTTATAAGAAGATAAAATAAACATAGATCAGTTTGCTCGTGACTTCAAGTTTTAGGGTTCCGTACCTCGAAAGGAAAAAACCGAACCCTTGTAGAATCACTTTTTTGTCCGTCCGTTCAGCTGTCTTTAACGTTTTTCTCAAAAAGTGCAAAGTATTAAGCTGGAAATCATATCAAATACTCAGGTCTATAATACCTTTAAGCTGTAATAAAATCAAACTTCTATGCCAAAGCAATCAAAAAAGAAACAGTAAAGGAACTTGCCCAAGTGACTAATGTACCTCGGTCGAGTTAGCACACTTATGATAATGATTTGGAAGTTATTGTTTATAAAGTTGAGTTATATATTCACATAAGGGATTATTTTCATATATCAAAGCATTTTTCTTCGATGACCCTCCGTCTTCGCATTCTCAAAATATTCAACTGCAATTTACATAACGAAAATGTGTGTTTAGATCTCTTATTGTTGCTTGTAACACTCGGTATTATATACAGGGTGAATTTGAAATCAGTCGACAAAACTTACGAGGATGTTTCATCAATAGTACTGATAAAGAAATAAAAATATTAGTGTGATCGGAGCAGTACATAAAAAACAAAAAAATATGCTATTGTACATTTTGGTCAACATGTTTTGTGCGCAACTGTACAGGCGGAAAGTCGCGAGTTGCGGCCGAGAGACGATGCGTACCTACAGCATTACGCCTCGTAGTTTTTCGTATTACGCGGGCTTTTTACAACGTGTATTATGAATAAAATTTACAAGAGAAAAACAAAAACATCTATCAAAATTAACTTACCAGAGCTACGTGTATTTTAATAATTGTTCAAAGTGACCACCTTCCCTGTGAATGCACAAGCCCAACCGAGCACGACGCCGATGGTTGTTGGATTGTAAAACTTCCCTTCGATAATTTTAAAACGTCAAATGCACAAACAACCCATTCCCTGAGCTGAACCACTGTTGAACATTCACTTGCGTACACCATGGTTTTAATTTCACCCCACAAATAAAAATCCAAAGGCGTGAGAATAGGGGATCGCGCTGGCCAGCTGATTGGGCTGATGAAAACGTCTCTGCGTTTCTCGGAGGTTATTTATCTGCGAGTACACGCTAACCATAAAAAAAAGCTCGCGGTTAGAGTACGACATTATCACGAACCATGCACTATCACTTCACTGCAATCCAACGAAGGTCATTGCGATCTAAACAAACTTATCGCAAATTCGCCTAATTAGGTCACGGTCGCGTGGTCACTGAACGGATTTTTTCTGTTTACGGGGCACGCCCGGGGCGCGCGGCGGCGGGTTCAAAGAGCTAGCCTGTGGGTGGGGCGAATCTTGCGCATCGTACGCTTTATGCGATTGAGATAAAGATTATATTTTCTTAGCACTTTCCGTACCTACACGTTTGGCGACGCGCTTCATAGAGATATTGTTATCATAAACATGCCATTTATTGCAATGCGACTCTTGTGAACAAAATTGCTTAGCATGTTTAATGTAATATTTTATGAGTTTTACTTTGTAAGCTTGATTTAGGTTGTTTTTAATTTGTATTATGCTTATTTATGGACTTTATGTCTGGCTAGTGCGAAAACACGATTACAGTTTCAACACTTACGATTTTTAATTTGATTTCACAGAATGCATGTATATCCGTAATACAACCTACCCTTAAAGTTTGTCGATTGTTTTCGGGGTCACCCTGTAGTTGGTATTCCAAAAGGTTAAAAAAGGGGTATAATAATGCTTCAAAAAAGTTAACAAAATCTATTTGCACGAATCTTGAAAACAAAACAACCACAATGGCGCGAATCCTGTAACGTGTCTACGTCAACAATTATCAAAATGATTTATTGATTAATCGCCAGAAATGACAAATCTGACGTGACGTTTGACTATTTAAGTACATTCCACTAGTAGATGCGACGCTTGCGACGAACATGACCAAATCGCCCGTTTTTAACAGACTTCAAAATATGTAGGAAAAAAAACATTAAGTGGAACGGGCACCTAAATGGTACTTCCAGCTGACCTAGAATCTTGAAATTCAGCTAGTAGCAATAATTTATAGCAGTTAAAAAGGAAAAAAATCCGAAATTCGGAAACCACGATGCACGAGTTCGACTTGCACTTGGCCGTTTTTTCTTATTCCAAGTATTTTTCTTTCAGACCGTTACATTGCAGGAGTTCCCCCACCTTAAGTACGCAAATAGATTATCCGGATACGATATTAAAGGGGATTTACTATTTCTTGCTGTAAACATTTCAATATTACCGGCTTTTTACATGTTCATGTTACGGTTATTGGTAGAAAAAGCGAGCGGAATTGAGGTGATTTAAAATGAAAACAATAACACTAGATAATGAAATGTAGTCGTAGTTTCAACTTAGATTGTTGTGTTAAGCTTTATTATTAAAGGCATTGTATTTAAACGAGAAGCCTTGTGAGAGAGACAAAAGTAATATTTATTCTCAACAACTCATTTAAATCTTCTCCTCTTCTATACTAATATTATAAAGCTGAAGAGTTGAACTACTTTTACTATGGGACCAACTTCGAAATCGAGAAAAAAAAATCATCTGTTCCATACAAAAATTCATTTCATCTCGGAGAAAATGTATGGAACAGTTGTTTTTTTTTTTCTCGATTTCGAAGTGGGTCCTATGGTAGAAGTTGTTCGAAACCGTGAGTAGAGCACTTCCTAAAAGTTTGATCAATTGTAAAATTAACACATTGTATTGTCTCGGGCTGGGTGTTGTGGTACCACCGTTGTGTTCGATTTCCCTAACACAAGTGCATTAGCTACTTACTTTGGGATCAGGAGCACTATATTTGATTCACTCGCTTGAATTTGGCGTGTGATTTACGTTTGAAAACGAATTAAAAATCAATGAAAATCACGCGAAATATAGACGTTAGTAATCAATGAATTAAATTACCTTTTTTCGGAACACTCCCGAGTGAAATTATAACAAATTTCATTGGAAAATCGGACATTAATCAATGATTATGATATATATTGATTAATGTCAGATTTTTAAATGTAAATTTGTATAATTCCACACAACGTGGAGTGTTTTGAAAAAAAAAAGATAACTGAATTTTGTGAGTACTAACGTCTACATTTCCAGTGATTTTTAATTCGTTTTCGAACGAAAATCACACGCTATATTTAAGCGAGTGATTTAAAAATTGAATTCCAGATGTATGTGTGATTGGTGTCCAAATTGCATACTGTTCACATTTCTACTCATTAAACCTTAAACCGTAGGATCTCGTAAAACTGATGGGCGTGACATCAAAGACGCTGGTTTTTTCCCACGGACTTAACGCGTTCATTCCTGGACTCGGTTACGTAGTAGGAGCTACTTTCTTCATGAAGCTAGAGCCAAATCCTGTGCTGGAGAAAACCAATACATTCCTTCTGATCCTGGCTCTGCTCCTGCATTTAATTTTTACGTTATGTTTAGCACTGATCTCTAGTTTTTTGGCTAGAAGGGGTAAGTCCATGATATTAAATATTTTGCAAAAGTCTTTATATAATACTTATACACATCAACATGGTCTAGGGCTGTTTCAATGAAACCTAAATAAACAAAATTAAGTATATTAACATACTGTTAAGACACTTACACATTAAAATAAACCTTGTTTAATAGCCAGATAGTAAACTTTTAGATACAGTTTAATTTAATAAAAACTTAAAACATTAGGAAACTTAGACAAAATATAAATCTTAACTTTGTTTTTGATAGAAAAAAATACTTAAAAAAAAATGTTGAAAACTTTAAATTTATAGTTCGTGAATCCACCTAAGACTCTCCTAATACAGTTGACGAATACTGTCCCAAGTTCTGTTAAAATGCAAGGTGTCTTAACAGAACAGTAATAGAATTTAAGTGCTTTAGGTTTCATTGAATTATCCCTAAACCATGTTGATGTGTGTATTTATAATGTTGGATAATTAGCCTGTAAAGTCCTACTAACGTGTCCTAAAAAGTGTAACGGCCTTACCTCAATAATGAGGTAGTTTGAGCCATACTCCACCACGCGGACTCCACGAAGCAACTAACCTTGCTTTCAATGTTATAAAGCCGACGGTAAGGCATCTGACTAGGCGTAACAATCAATATCAACCGATACTAGTCGCGGCCAACGTCTTAACGTGCCTTCTGAAGGACGTAGATGCTTGTGATATACGTCACTTATATGGTCACCCATTGAATTCAGTAATTACTTCCCAAGCGTTGCCAAAACTGCCCTAAGACCACCTTTATTTAAGCTGTCAAGCGTTAGGTGTATTGGTTAGAGCTCCTGACTATAATGCCGGCCGTCGCGGGTTCGAATCCCGTAAGGGGCAAATGTTTGTGTGATGAACACGAAAATTTGTACCTGACTTATGAATGTTTATTAATATGTATTTAAGTATTTATGGGAGACGCCCACGTCATAATCGTTCTCTGTTATTCGTAACTTAATTCCTTACCTCGAAACCACGACAATTGGTGTGTTGTCTGGCGCATATTTATTTATGTTTATATTTAATTAAAAATAATAAATTATAGATTTTCATTAAAGTTGAATGTTATGGTGGTAATATCACATTTTCCCCGATAAAATACTTCGATGTTCTGAGTAGACCAAGCATAGTTGTTTGAATGTGGACCTATGCTAGTAGCAATACTAGAAACTCTACGTAGGTAGTGGACAAGTTGACGCGGCGATGCGGTGTACAGGCTTGTTTCGCAGTAATACCGCAGCGTACACGCAGCGTGCATCAAGCGAAAGTAGGCAGATGCAGTACCGTTACCATGAGTTTACTCGCTAGCGACGACGTAATTTTTTGTATGGAGAATTTTAGTTCTGTCAGTGACCGCTAGAGGCGCTGTGCAATTTTCGATATACTATTTTTACGTCGTCGCTAGCGAGTAAAACCTTCGTAAACTCATGGTAACGGTACTGCTCTCAAACTACGTCGTTGCTAGTCGCCCCGAATACGCCGCGAGCGCTTCGGATCAATTTTGGGTCCTACTTACATATTTTTAGAGTATATTTTTTTTAAGCATTCTCATCATTTCAATTATGAGGCACACTTTATTTTCCTATGCTTTATTGTATAAAAATATATATTTTTCTTGCATTGTTGCCGGTTTCATTTTCTGGGCTGTGTGGATTCACCATACGGATTTTTGAAGGTTTCAGCTATGGCCGACCTTTCGAAAAATATATCAAAATGGCGGAAGAAGCAGGTGAGCCGGCCTCGTAGAATATAAGTCCAAAACCCTTTCCGTGATTAGGTCTTACTTGACCTATTACTCGTATTAATAACTGGTATTATTAATAGGGCTGCCATTCTCCGGAATACCCAACATTTTTACCATAATGGCACAAAGTTTTATGCATGAATTATGATTCGCAATGATTTTCAGAAGCATAAAGAAAATGAAACAGGCCATAGGTATCAACTTACTGTAATTAATTTTACCACATCTTACATAAGTTTAAATGTAACTACATCTCGCGAAGGCGAGCGAGCAAAGCAATCGTGCCGACTCCAAAAAGAAATTGTTTGCCTAAAACGGATTCCTTTCCTTTCAATGGTGAAGAGTTTATTTAAGACTTTTTAGTGCATTTTGGTTTTGAAGTAGTTTTTTTACTTTTTTTTTATCTGCTATTTTTGCCATGTCGGCCATGCATGACTAAAACCTAAAAAAATAACATTGGCCACATAGAAACTTGAGACGCCAATAATTGTTATCATAAGTAATCGTTATTAAGAAAGAAACAATACAAGAAAAGTATACGCTGATAAATTAATACTACAAACGGAGTATTATGGCAAAATAAAGTATGCCTAATGATGTATTATGTATAAACGTTATGTGAAACGATTAGTACCTATGCCAAAAAAATATATACTTAAAAAATATATTACTTCTATTATGTTTTGTCATCTTTTATGATAAATATCTTTCAGAACGTTTACTAATCTTTTCTTTAACATTTATTCTAATTTTAATAAAATATAAAAAGAATGTTAATTTGATATTATTCTCATGTGCGTTTGAAAATCATTGTTAGTAATAATTTATGCCAAAAACGTTATTCGTACAAGATTTAAAATATTATGCATGAATCAAAACTATTCTTCTATAATAGTCATAAAACCTTAAAGTTCTGTTAATAACTCGTTTTCGGACGCTTTTAGTGAATCTTTGAATTACGCCATAGGTTATTTTGTATCATTGAACTTTGACAACCTTGTCTTTTTAAAAATCCTAAACCTGATCTTTTCTCAAAAAACTTGATGAAACGCTGCCGAAGCGAAATCTTTAAAATAATTATCATTTTTTTTTACAGCTCCCCCTACCGCGCTAACAGTATCGTCTGTATATATTTTAATGACACTTCCGGCCTATATTATGAATGGCCTGAGCGTATCAAAAATAATGGTTTACCCAAGTGGGCTAACACCTTTTACACCGATGGCCTGGATTTTAAAAGAAGCATCTAAACTGGAGTATTTGGGTTAGAATTTTTGACGTACTTGTTGTGTTGCGTGTATATGACAAATCTAAATTATCAATTTTGATACGTTTTCTGTTTGTTATTTTCAATACATTGATCATTTAATATTGTCTAAGACATAGTTTTTTTTATTATTTATTACAAAACCAAAATGGGAAACAATTTCTTTTTGGAGTCGGTGCTGCTGCGACAGGTGAGGCTGTGATGACACCGACTCCAAAAAGAAGTTGTTTCCCTAAAATGGATTCCTTTCTTTTCTATGTTCAAGAGTTTATTTAAGACTTTTTAGTGCATTTTGGTTTTGAAGTCAGTTTTCACTTTTTTAAAGTTAATTTTATTTCTCCATTTTTAGAGTTTACAAGAGAGAGGGGGGGGGGGGGGGGAAGTTGCACCTTATGACTCTGTTCTTTAAGAAGCTACAGACTACCTATTATATGTTCTGTCATTATAATTATTGAACTACTGCCATTATAATTACACCCTCTAAGTAGGCGAAAAAAATTTTCGAATCGGTCGACTACCGACTGAGATATGAGGTAACAAACATACAAAAAAAATAAAAAACATACAGTCGAATTGATAACCTCCTCCTTTTTTGAAGTCGTTTAAAAACAAAAAAACAGTAGAATAGAATAGAAAATAATCATTAATTTGCGATTAATAGAGGTTCACACAAGTAAATTTTATGTTCTGCCCATTTAGCCATTAAAATAGCAAGTAAATATTATTTGTCAATAATTAGCAAAGAGTAGTAACTTCAACGTTCTCTGAAATCAAGTATCTTATATCAATGCTCAATTTTTTGTTAAAACTTTAGCATCAATTAACTCAGTAATTTATACTTGCACGGGTTTGTGGTTTTGCATAGCAACTACACATTTATTACTCTACACGTCCTTTAAATTTTATTTGGCCTATTTGTTGCAACCTGTATATGAAATCATCAGCAGCGCGACTGTCGCACGACCATCGCTGCTAACATTGTCTAAATGTAAAAACACTTTTGTAAGCAATATGTGTCTCTTTTATTTCAGGTCCCGGTTTGACATACAAAACCATGATGACAACTCATTTTAAGTCATCAGGCTCTGCATTCATAGCATACATTTTCTTTATTATTCAGATATTCGCGTGTCTCATTTTGTTTTGGTATTTTGATCACGTAATACCTGGTATGTACGGATCCGAACACAAATGGAATTTTTTTCTCAAGGTAACTTAGTATTTTACGTATGTAATACGTATCTGGGATCACTGAAGTGGACCCCTGACAAAACTGATACTAGAGTTTAAAGCACTCACATAAAATCTTAACGTTACCTCACAAATTTAAAGTCAATACCAATGATTATACTAATCATCACTTGAAAGTAGACACACACCAGTAGATTTCGAAATGGAAAGAATTATATTTTAAATCAGCTACAAGAATGATGTTTTTAACGGCATATTTTTTTTTTCTCTTAGAAAAGTTACTGGATAAAGCAAATTCGACAGACGGTCGAGCTGAAGAAAAGTATAGAACCGGGTCAAAACTCTAAATACTTTGAAACTCCACCTCAACATTTGGGTATTGGGGTCCGAGTCATCAACGTCTCCAAAGTACGTAAGCAGGGGTAGAAGTAACTTCAGCAAAATGTTGAATACTATTATAGTCATCTCGTTATCGATCGAGGCCCTAACCTTAAATGTCGATATACAGTGGTGGTCATATAATTAAGAACGCTGATTATATGGGTAAGATTTTTTAAAACTAAGTCGTAAATCTAGTTGCATGCATTTTTTTATTTGTCTCGCTTTCGTAAATCTGTTCATTTAACAAAGCTTTATTCAATCAAAACACATGATCAACTAAAAATAAAAAGATAAACTTTTTAACCTACTTCTAAATAGAGTATCGCATAATATTCCTATTAGCTGGCTGGTCACGTAATTAAGAACGCTAAATAGTTTATAACTTTATTCAAAGGAGATGTCCCATCCCAGGCCTGTACCATGTACGTAGTACCAAAAAATCGGTAAAAAATTGCTAGTTCCAGTAAAAATACAATAAAAATGTTTTAGTCCGTAGTTTAGTGGCTTAAAAATAAAATCAAACACCTTATTTCTTTGTAAAGATGGCAACTGTAATTTTTTCATTACTGGGATTTACATACCAGTAAAAAAAACTGTCAATGTGGATTTGATAACTTTTTCTCCGTGACTTACTTGGCATTAATTGGACTGACCTACCTGCCCTATCTGTTGACCCGGCTTTTGTTGTAATGTATCACAGCTTACTCGTTGCACTGCTGATTTCGTAGTGGAGTTGAATATTGTTCTCGCTGGCCTTCTTCGAGATCGGAAAGGTGTGAGGTAGGTTTTTTTTTTTTAGTTTATTTTTAAAAGTAACACTACATGTTTTATTTTACAACATTCTGCCAAACTGTGTTACAGTTTGTCGGTAAAATATCATAGTATAGCAGCTGATCTAGAGCTGCACGACTAATTATTTGTCCATTGTTCTGATAAAAAAAATACTTTGTGAAATAAAATAAGTAGGTAATATCAAAAGTAAACTGACAGACAAACGTCATTCGAGTGTCAAAGATGGCGTCCTCCGCCATATTGTACTGAGTTGCAATAATGTGGTTTATTTTGTTGTTTCAGCCAAAAAACTAAGGCTCTCCATAGAAATTAGTCTTATTAAAACTGTACTAAACATATTTGCCTATAATAAGGTATAGCGTACATGGACCTGGCCGAGGCTTCATACATTTTTGGGACATCTCCTTTAAAAGAGAACACTGAATAGATTTGTGGTTTTAGTCACTGTTTGTTTAGTTTTGGCACTATTATGACTATTTATAAAGATTAAAAGTGATTGCTACTTATAAAGAAATAATAGGGAAAAATAAAAGCTGTGATAAATCTACCAGGGAAGTAATAAAAAAAAATTCGCCGGAAGAATTGGTCTTAAAAAAGATTGCCGACCATCTGAAATGTTAAAAACGATTGTTTACTATGCCGTAAAGCATTTTGCTACGTATCTAACTACTTCAAATGTTCTTCGTGTACCTAAACATAGAAAAACAGCTCCTTGAGATGACCGAAACATCGTTCATCTGGCAAAACAAAATCCTTTTAAAGGGTCTAATGAGATAAGAAAATAATATTTTGGTGAAAACAACTCTTCAGCAATCTCAGCACGCACTATTCGAAGACGTTTGTTAGGAGAAAAAATTGCATGAGAGGATAGCAAGAAAGTTACACTTGTTGAAACTTTGCCACAGGGAAGCCCGGCTTGCATATGCGAGAAAGTATGAAAACTGGTCTTTGCGACAGTGAAAAAATGACCGTTTTTGTGACGAGACAAAAATTAACAGAGTATATTTTGATAGAAAAGGATATGTATTTCGTCCCCCAAATACAGCATCCGACCCTAAGTACACGAGACCTAATTAAAGCACGGTCGTAGAAATGAGAAAATTTGGGGGTGCTTTTCTGGACATGGTGTTGGACTTGTGAAGATTATAGAAGCTCAACATGAATCAATTCCAATACAAAAATATACTGGAAGAAACAATGCTGCCTTATGCTCATAACGTTCTATCGGTTATTTTGACATTCCAGCATGACAATGATCTTAAACACACTGCACGTACCGTAAATTTTTTTTTACCGCGGAATCAGTTTCTTTTTTAGACTGGCCAGCTAACAGTCCGGATCTAAACCCAATAGATAATCTGTGGTTTAAAGTTGAGAATAAGGTCTCAAATATGCTGTGTGAGTATTTAAGAGAGCTTTATGACGTTTTTTTAGAAGAATTGAACCCTATTTCTGTTGCGAAATGTAAACTAATTATAGAGTCAATGCATCACCGGTAATTAAAAGTCGTGCATATGCTATTAACAATTAATTTTAGATAAAATGTATGAAAAAGCTTTTAAAATTTGTGGCGCTACAAATTGTTGTGATTTTTTAAATGTAAGTATTTAACAAAAAAAAAACTTGGGCAGTTGAATAAATCGTTCTTAATTATTTGTCCACATTCAGTACTACTTAAATGTTTTACTTTGGTAAAATAAATTAAAATTGAGACAAAAACGTTTGCTATTTTATTCTTTATTCCTCAACTACGTTGCTCTAGTAATGTAGCTATTTTTTAACATAACTAGTTGTTTTTAAAATGGTGGACATCTCTGGGTATGACATGTTTTGAAATAAAAAAATCTAGAACTTCTAATCGTTCTTAATTATATGACCACAAGTGTATATAGCGCGCTGCTTTGTTTTTTAGTGCAAGAGAGACATAATACTGACAGGGCTCAATTAAAATTTGGGTAATGGTGTACCCACGCTGCCGGGCGGCATGTGCCAGCGGCTATGCCGCATGCATAGTATGACAGTTCTTGACGTACATACATCAAAAAAGTGTGAGATCACTTTGAAAATTCAAAATATTTTTTTAATGGTATATATTATATAATAGAAGAGATGCTCGTAGCGCTTTGGTAGTGATACCGAAGTGAAGCAACCTACGGCACGGTCGTGTTTGGATGGGTGACCATTCTGACCATATTAGTGACGTACATCACGAGCATCTCCGTGCTTCGGAAGGCACGTTAAGCCTTTGGTCCCGGCTAATATCGGTTGATATAAGTCGTTAAGCCTAGTCAGAGGCTGTATCGGCGGCTTGATAACATCTGACAGCAGGGTTAGTCGCTTGCTTTGCAATCACCCCTCCACCAACCCGCACTGAGCCCGCATGGTGGAGTATGGCTCAAACTACCTCATAGTTGAGGTAGTAAAGGCCTTTGCCCAGCAGTGGGACGTTACAGGCTAACTTAACTTTTTTACTATATAATATATACATTTTTTTGTGTTTATTCTTCAAAGAGAATATGAAACAATAAAACACTATATAGCGCCTTCACACTAGCGTTGGTCCAGCGCAGGCGTTCGATGAACGTATGCGCAGCGCAGACGCTGCGAAAACGCGACGCGTCTGTTCTAGACCACATGAGTACCTACACGGCCCCTACGCCGCGTTACTGCAGTGTCATGAATGCCGCGCTAGCCCAGCGTTCATAAACTGCCGAGGAAACAAAAAAATACTAAATCAGCTTTTACTAGTGATCTCAAACATTTTATTATGTGTGTTAGCCGCCGGCAATGCCGCCGGCTGGTGTGCATGACACCATAACGACCTATCACTTTCACTATGTGGCGAGGAAAGTGTGCAAAAGTTCAAATTCGATTCTCGCAGCAATTACACTTTTTTCTCTTGGTAATTCGATTGCGAGTTTAACCTCTAGTAAAATATCTACAAAAAAAAACTATCGCACGAATAAAAACCAAAATACACAGAAATCAATAACTATTGTTTCTTCGACAAAGAAAATTCGATCGGTGAACTTTTTTCGTATACGAATTGCACGAGAATTGCCTTCCTGAACTGTATTTTGAAACGAAATGGAAGAAAGCTTACCCAGCTGGGAAGCGGGAGGCGCTTGACTTGCATCACAGATCCATGATAGCCGGTCAGGTTATAGCTGAACTACAGAAACGGTGGCTTTATATTCATATGTTTTCATACATCAAACCGAACATTGATATCCGATGTAGCGTATGTCAACTTCTGGAAGTCACCTCTCTTCTTAATCGTTCACTCATTGCTGAGTATCGTGACTCCGGATTTTGTCAACCAACAATTTCCATCGGTTGCGGTCTGTCGCTTGGTGCAGTGCGGCGCTGATCGGTGTTTCCAATCGCTCGGAGATCTGATCCGACCATCGCTTTGGACTGCGGCCTCTCGGTCTTTTCCCCTCTACTCTTCCTGTTACCATCAAGCGTTCCAAATTATCCCCATCTCTCCTCGCTATGTGGCCGAAGTACCGCACAATACGCTGCAGGCAGGTTGTCGACAGTCATTCTCTATTTTCAGTTCCTTGAGGATTGAGACATTTGAGCGAAAGGCCGTCCACGGTATTCGTAGCATTCGGCGCCAACACCACATTTCAAAGGCGTCTAGTCGTTGCCTGTCGGCGGCTTTCAGTGTCCATGTCTCTGTTGCATAAAGAGCGATAGAGAAGACAAGTGTGCGAACGAGGTGTATCTTAGTCCTATTAGATATATTTCTGTCTCTCCACACTTTGCTCAGTTGTGTCATTGCTGTCTTTGCCATGCCAATTCGTCTGCGTATCTCTGTCTCACTGCTGCCTTTGTTCGTGATCACTGACTCAAGGTATTGAAAATGGTCTACAGTCTCATAATCTTGAAGGAGGCCAGAGCGCTGGAAAGCCCCGAAACGGTCAATCACCATGATCTTTGTTTTGGATTTATTTATAGCGAGTCCCATGCTTAAACTGATCGCTTCCAGCCGATTCAGTAACTCAGCCATTTCTGTCTCGGATGAAGCCAGAAGAGTTGTGTCATCTGCGTAACGTAGGTTGGATATTCGGACTCCACCAATCCTGACGCCACCCTTCCAGTTATCTAAGGTTAGGCGCATAATGTATTCTCCATATATGTTAAAGAGAATTGGGGAGATCACGCATCCCTGTCGAACACCCTTATGAAACTTGAAACGGCTTGATTCCATTTCTCCTACAATGACTGTGCCATATCCCGACTCATACAAACTGCGAATCAACATCACAAGGTGGCTCGGAACACCAGTCTCAATTAATACCTGCCACAGTTTCTCCCATTTAACACAGTCGAAGGCCTTCTGGTAGTCCACGAAACACATGAAGATAGGGATATTGTATTCGTAGCATTTCTCCACAATGTGCCGCACGTTAAGTATCTGGAAGTCACATAATTTCTTATTTTTTGGGAATGATATGACAGAATTATGATGTACACGTCGCTCTGAACAATCTATCCCTGGACGTGTACAGAGAAGAAATCACGATTTTGCTGGGACACAACGGAGCTGGAAAGAGCACTCTCATGTCTGTTATCGCCGGTAAGATTTATCAAACCAATTAATATTTATAGACTACTAACAACTGAAACGACAAGACAGTAATTGAAATCATTTCTAAAGACCGTTTTTTTTATAGTCTAATATAGTAAACAATCTTGACACCCCTTTTAAACGAAATGATTAATTTAAAATTAAGATAAACGCGAAACTCAAAATCTTCATAATTAATCGTTGAATAATAAAATTAATTTACTATTTAATTTAAAAAGATCCCAGTGATCTTTTTAAATTAAATAGTAAATTATTTTTATATTATTTTAAAAGTTTTAAAAATATTTTTTACATTATTGGACTAGTAAAGTGAAATGAACTTTACAAAAGCATGCTCTACTTGATTGACCATTCGGTTTGCAATAGAATGGCCCTCGAAACCATATCAGATGTTGTCGAAGACAGCTAATATACCAAAAATACTGTGCAAAAGATCAACAGCTCGATGTGCTTGATCAAAGCAATTTCCGAGTATTTTCTGAATAAAAAAGGCAGAAACAAATTAACCCTTTGCGACTAAGAATAGAAAGCCAACCGACCAATGAATTTGTCTAACGGTGTGGTTTGTTTTGTATTAATATATTTCTGACTAAAATAAGATACCTATACAAACATTTATCCACCTCTTGTATGGGCAGGTATGACGCCAATGACAAAAGGCACAGTACTCGTCAACGGGCTAGATATAACCTCTGAGCAGACGTTGGCTCGACAACACATCGGTTTCTGCCCACAGCAGGACATTTTTTTCGAAAACCTCTCGGTGATCGAACACGTCATGTTTTTTACTTTGGTGAGCTGTTTCTTCAATCCTAGCTATTTATTTATTGGTTGTGCTCTCATCGATCGATCTTTCTCCTTTTTCCTCCATTTCATACCTGCAAAGCATTAACTTTCTTAGTGCGATACGACTGATAACTTTCCTGTGTATAATTGCTACCCGGATTTTTAACGCGCACACTAGCGCCATTTTAGTAGAAAAATCATAACTCGTTAAATAAAAGACCAATCGAAAATCTGATTGATGCGATTGTAGCTCTAGTTATGTGGTTAGAGACAATGTTTAAGTTCAATAAAACAGAGTTATCTGCAGTTACAGTTTGGCAAAACAAATTGGCAAAAGTGGCCATATTTAGCAGTTTTTCTAACTCTTACTACAGTAAACTACTTTAGAAACAATTTAAACGTACTAAATAAACTATAGAAACTGTACTACAATCGTGTCTACCAGATTTTTGATTGGTCTTTTATTTAACGAGTTATGATTTTTCTACTAAAGTGGCGCTAGTGTGCGCGTTGAACATCCGGGTAGCGCCTTAAGCCCACTTGCGCATGTTGATTTAAATTACGCTAATCCTAGATTAAATTATCTTTCGGCCTTTGCGAGTTTATTTGACGTGACAGAGACAGAATTAAGATTTAATTCCTGAGTTAGCATAATCTTGATTAAAACATTGTGTGCAAGTTCACCTTAATGTGGTATCAGTGGATTGTAATTCACCATGTTGTCCAAAATTATTACCATCGAATAATTTATAAGCAATTTCCAAGCGAATGCGTGCGTTCATAAAGTAGTACCAGATCAGTTTTTAGGCAACGCGTTCATTTGCACATTGTGCAAAGTAAGTGTCAAACGCAGTTATTGTGTTAAAATCGTCTGTTAAAAGAAAACAATTCTCTAATTATTATTTTCGGGAAATACCATCAAAAATTTTCTAATCATTCATTTTAAATCTTTCTTCTCCTTAGCTAAACAGCGGATCGGTGCCAGAAGCCAGGAAAACTTCTTACGATCTCCTGGAAAAGCTGCATCTAAGTGACAAGGTTGATCACGCCATCGATGAACTGTCTGGAGGTATGAAGAGGCGGGTACAGTTGGCATGTGCGTTGGCAGGCCAGGCTAGTGTGCTCCTGCTGGATGAGCCAACCTCTGGCCTTGATGTGGAGACCAGACGAGCGTTGTGGGACCTGCTTTTAGTGAGTTTAGGTTTTTATTAATTTTATTGTTTTTTTTTAATACTTCATGCACTAAACAAAATTGTACGTGTGGCTGACTTAATGCCAAAAGCATTCTCTACCAGTCAACCATAGGTCTGACTGAACATAGAAAAAAAATACAGAGTTATTACTAAAATACGAATATATCAAAATAAATATGTAAATATTATATAAACATATACATAATTTAAAATATACATAATATGGTACACATAGAAACATTAATGCCAATGAGACGGGTCAGTAAGTTCGTTTTGTAAAGTGTTCGCAATACCCTCATAAAAGTAAATTAATAATTGTTTGAACACTTTTTGGATTGTGTATACTACTTGACGGCTTACATGCAGCTTACAACAATCCAACGAGGCATCAAGCAATAATTGAATAACATTTGTTAATAACTCAATATCCCTTATTTCCACTACCTTGCTATCTGAGCAAAAAACATTTGCTTCACGTCAAAAGCATACCTGGTTTAAAGGAGCTTAAAAGCCTTAAGCCTAGCCTTAAAAGGTTAAAGTAAAAACAAAACACATGTGCTACCATGACTAACCTGGCTCTTTCTTCATGTTTTTTCCATGTACAGTCTCTGAGAGGATCGCGTACACTGTTACTATCGACACACTACATGGAGGAGGCAGATGCGCTTGGAGACCGAGTGGCGGCACTCCATGATGGCACACTGCGCTGCCATGCCTCGCCCCTTTACCTGAAGCGGGCTATAAGTAAGTTTTTTTTTTATTTTGTACTGATGGCGGACTCAGCGAATCTTGTTTCCCCCAACCCCGGTATTTTAATATGTCATACTCCGGACTGTGACGAATCTGAATTAAAAGTCATGAAAATCAGTCCAGCCGCTCATGTTTTTAAACGTTTTCTTTCAAGAACCTTTTCCTGACCATAACATACACAACAAAAAAGAATTAGCGAAGTCCAGTCGTTAATGCGTGATGCCGTGACCAACGGAAATATGGATTTATTTTTGTATAGTGAGATTATTATTGTTATGTTGGTCATTTTTAACATTTTGCTGGTTATACCTTAGGGACTGACATGGGTTACGAGTTTTTATCTTCTACACTCCGCTTAGCAAGCATACACACCTGCTGCTGAGCTTCGACATATTTTTGGTGTTGGGCCCTCTTATTATGCGTGCTGCTTGACTAACCATTCTATGACTAACTGTAAATTTTGTTTAAATACATCGCCTAGAAGAAGATTGATGACTAAAACACAGATACTATATTTATACGCAATATACTTTGAAATTCAATCATTCAAAACTAGAGCTCGATGTTTAAGGCCCTTGAGAGATGCATAAAGAGATCCACATTCTTTTATTTTTTAACCATTGTGATGTGTTTTTTTGTCTGAAGGTAGTGGCTACCGTTTAAGTTTCTCCACAAAAGGGGTACCAAATGTGCCAATCATCACCGATTTCCTCAACTCATTGGCCTCCAGAGTACTTGTCAAGCAGATCAGCTATCACTCTGTCACTTACAATATATCAGTGGCTGACCACAAGATGTTCCCGGTACTGTTCCAAGAAATAGAAGAGAGGAGGAAGGAGTTTGGTATAGACTCCATAAGCGTCGGTACGTCGACGCTTGAAGATGTTTTTCTGCAGTAAGCATCGTTGGAATTAGAGATTGCCAAGTAATTTTCAATAAGATTGCACACAGTAGGTGTACCTGTGCATTATAATGGTACTTTGCGCTTATTTAATCAATAATATCTGATTTACAGATTGTGTAGTAATGTGGAAACTGGTCCTATTTGGGAAGATGAGCTTGAAGGACTTAAAGGTACTTGAAAAAAATGAAAGTATGATATTAATAATATCTATCTTATCTTTGTGATAAAAAATACAGTCTTTACGGTGGAGTTTTTATTTATTTCTTCCTTCTTCTCGATTTCCAACATTCTCTTGACCTTCTGATACGACATCACATTTCAATTTTGCTTTATTTGCTGCAGAATATACTCATAGCTCATTTTTAGTCTGCCTCGCTTACGACTTACTGAGATATTAAAGGAAAATTATTGTTTAGTTTTTTAAAGGAAAATCTTCTATTAATACTAATAAGTAAATGTTTTTCTTTGAAAAGTTTTCAAAACATACTTTTTCGTAAACATAAACGGTGCACTAGGCAATGTATCGCGCGGGCGCACGCAAACAGCTAGCGCTCACACGCACACAAGAAAAGCGCGTCCTTTGTATGAGCGCGCGTCGTCCCGCCTGAGCTCTCCGAGCGCGTATACATTTTTAACAAATACAAATTTTGATTTTATTCTAATAATTTTAGTTACACATGATTAGGTTTAATATACTGATTGTAAGGTTTAAGGCTTCGTTAAGTCTTTTGTTACAACCTTTATGTAACCCCAGATAATATAACAATTTGTACTTACGGCAGCATTGCACATCCTGTACATGAAAATCGCTTATCGTATGCGCTCCAAGCAATTTTACACCAAATTGTAGTGGTAGTTTTGTAATATTTTCTATGTTTCAGCGCCTAATTACAAAAAGCTAAAGGGCATAGCTTTGTATTTGAGTCAAATGCGAATATTATTGAAGCGATATGTTATATTCCTCTGGATGAATAAAATTACTCAAATTGGATTAGTAAGTTTACCCTATTGAAACAATAACAATATATTTTAGTTATAATATTGTCTATTTTATTACTGATATCAGTGCAGATTGGTTACGAAGCGAAGAAATACTAAAAGTGCGCTAGCAATCTATAGAATGACGAATCCTTGTTCTATGAAACTGCAACTGAATCTCATTTATTGTTCAAATGTATTTATAATGATTTGTCTGTCAGATTATATTACCTTTGCCTGTCTGTCAAGCTTATTGTACACATTTTTTCATTAGGAATCATATAATGATGTCTTATGTCCCAAAAAGGCTAGAATAAGTTTTTTTTAAATTTTATTTTCACACAGTATATGAAAATAAACAATCCTTAACTATAGTAAGAGTGAATATTGATAAAATAAATTATTAGTTACTTGCTTAGCCTATACAAATACATGCGACAAATATCACCGCGAGGCAATTGTGCACAGTGCCATCTAATAAGCTTAGATGTAACGATATTAGTGCGAATTCGAACCTTGAAAATGAAAACAAAAGTGAATTTTTTATAAAAAAACGCACACATCATGGATTATTTCTTTACTTCAGGGAGTCATCCGGGTAGTATGCCTGATCTTGCTCATAACTGTGATTACGAACGATACGACGAATGATATGGAGATGGGTAGCTCTGGACTACCTATGAACCTAGATATCTACAGATCCTCCTCAGACTTCAGGATTCTATACAAAGTCAACGGTTCCGAGTCCGACTTGAGACCACTGAGTGATCAGTACCCTAAGGTTATTTTTGTCAGGGCCGACAATGTAGCTGAAGGTATGATAATTGAAACTCAATGTCAAAAATGAGAAATGGTTTTTAGGGTTCCGTTTAAAATAAAATAAAACGGAACCCTTATAGGATAACTTTGCTGTCCGTCCGTCCGTCTGACTGTCCCTACCCTTTGTCTCAAGAACGCGTGAAGGTGTCAAGGTGGAATTTATATCAAATACGTACGGTCCCTTTAAGCTGTTTAAAAATAAACTTCTATGCCAGCGCAGTCGAAAGATAGAGCCTTTTATGCCGCAAATTATCCACACTCGCAAGAAAATCAAAACCTGCAGGTTACTTCACGTGAACCCAGTCTTACAATGTAGTACGGACAACAGCACGTCAAACAAGGTAAGTAAACACTGCGGTTTCTTACGCAGTTGTAATAAGCGCTAGTTTGCAACAAAAGAGGATAACCTGATGTGCTGTCGCTGTACAAAGCAACGTCAAATAGCACAGATAAGAGAAAAAAATTGAAAACCGTATATGTTAAGTTACACCACATAATAAAAAAGTTGCTATCCCTTTTCTCATGAATGCATAGAGGTCATCATCATCACATGGAAATCACAACCTAACTGGTACTTCCAGTCGACTTAGAATCTTGGATTTGTTTTTGAAGCTATCTGATATAGCACATAAAGGAAAATAATCAGAAATGCGGAACCCTCGGTGCGCGAGTCCTACTCGCACTTGGCCGGTTGTTTGCATGGATTTTAGAAGTCTATTTGCCAAATAAAGGAATAAAATACTGGATGCTGTCGACTTGACGATCATTTGTTTCAGATGCGTTACGCGCTGGTCGGACGGATTATTTGGATTACAATCATTATTTGGCGGGAATAGAACTCAACGATACAGATGCAAAGGTGTGTAGTATAGTCTAATACATAGTGTCTCAATTTTTATGCTATTTTTCTTCTCTTTTTTCAAAATGTAATCTTTGCTATTCATGCCATATCGTCTGAAGATACTTAAATATCACAATATTATCAATTTTAAAACGAATACCTGACACGTATCACCATGACGGACGTGACCAAAGACGGACATCTTTCTTTAGAAGCACGTTGCCAAAAGCTGATAGTGATAAAACATAATATCGATGACGGCTACACCAGTATTGCATATCAACGAACTCAAACGCCAACTACTCGTTTCTCCAGATACTGTACACAACGACAATACGCCACGCCGCCCCCGTAGCCTTAAATCTAATGTCCAACCTGCTGGCTTTGCGAGCGGCTCCCTGGGCGGGTGGACGCTCTATCACAGCCTACAACCACCCCCTAGTCGGAGCCTTAACCCCCTACAGATCTCCGGATATCAACGAACCAAAAAGCTTGGCGAACATTAAGCTGTGGCTGTTTTCAACGACTACAAGTAAGCCAGTGATGCTACCCCTCTTCTTTGAGCTTATTGAGATTATTGAGCAATTGATGCTTTTAGCACTCTCCTATGCCTTCATATTCTTATTGCATTGCGTGTATATAAGAGACACTACTTGAGAGCGGTGTGAAGGCTGTTAGGGAAACATCTGTTTAATATATACGGCCACGTCACGACGTGTGCGTTTTTAAATTCCCACTCAACCCTCAGCCCCACATATCTCAGGCGGTGACTAGCTTACCCGCGTGCATTTAAGCACCAGCAAGTATAAAAGGTACTAAATTGTGTATGATTCCAGTGCTTCTATCAGGGATAATTTTCATGATGCAACTGCCGTGCAAGGAGTCGAATGGTGCGAGGCACATCCACATCCTGGCTGGTTGCTCTCCGGAGATGTACTGGTTCGCGATGCTGTTCGCTGCGGTTGTTCAGGTACGGATGAAATAAATAAACAAGTAGGTAACATCTTCAAGATTATAATAGCAAGTATGTCTCCTGGCAAATTAGTTTTCTGACTTCTAAAATCGACCTCCTCCGTAGTGTAGTGAATAAACACGCTGATTTCAAGGTGTCGCCGCTCCGAGGCCCCGGGTTTGATTCCCGGTCCGGTCAATATAAAAATAAAAAATGTTCTCTATTGTCTCGGGTCTGGGTGTTGTGGTACCACCGTTGTGTCTGATTACCATAACATAAGTGTAATTAAGCTACTTACTTTGGGATCAGAGCAATGTATGTGATTGGTGTCCAATATTTATTATTTTATTATTTTTTAAAATATTGGACGTACAGTCACATTGCTCTGCTGATATTTACATCAGAAGTAAACTGTGGTGTGTAACCTTGTATGTTTTCGTAGAGCAGTATGCTGTGGTTTTAACAATAGATACCTAACCGCACTACTGGTTGCTATGAAAACCATGGCACAGGCCTTTGTTCAGAGTTGGAACTCATACCATCACACTACCGGAAAATGACTTCAAAATATGAGGATGGTATGAGCCATACTCGTACTACACCACGCGGGCTATATTCGTAATGATGGAGGAGGAGGTGGAGGGGTGTTGCGAGGCAAGCGACTAACCAAGCAATTTTAAAGAGACATCATTTGTATATGGTGGTGTTCGTAGCGCAGTGGAAGCAGCGCTTTGATAGTGATACCGTAGTGAAGCAACCTACAGTGCGGTCGTGCTTGGATGGGTGGTCATTGCGACCATATAAGTGATACATATTACGAGCATCTCCGTACTTCGGAAGGCACGTTAAGCCGTTAACTTAATATCTAAACTTATAAAACATATAGTCTTTAAGTCTAGTCAGAGGCCTTATGGGCGGCTTGAGAACATCTGACAGCAGGGCTAGTCGCTTGCCTTTTAAACCCCTCAACCAACCCGCACCGCAGGTAAGGCCTTTGCCCAGCAGTGGGACGTTACAGGCTAACTTTACTTTATTATTTGTATTGATGTTGATTCTCCTGAATTCAAGACTAGATGTATTATTTATTGTTCCTCGTGAATTTTGCTTCAATAAGTGCTTAACCGCTATTTGATTTGCAGGTGCTATTGACTTACGTGATGACGCTCGCCATTGCTTGTTATTTCTTGGACTTTGACGATACGTTTAACGACAAGTACTTTATTTGTAAGTATAGCATAATAAAGATATTGTTTTCATTAAGATACCTGGGCTGAGCAATCGAAAGTACACATATAAGGTTTTTGCTACACTGTAGCATACAATGACCATGCTAGGAACATGTCAGGAAAAAATATATTATTTGTATTGACAACTTAGACACCTTACTCACCAGAACCGTTCCGTCACCGACCAACACCAACGCGTGCCATGCACGGAGCGTGACAGCACTGGCAAAATACGTTCTCGCTCGCGATCCATATAACGGTGAGACAGAATGTTTTTTTTTTTCAGTTGCAGCATCTATCTGTGTGCTATTGGGGACCATGGCGATGCTCTCTTTCTCGTACATAATCACGTTTCATTTTTCACAATCGTCTGCCGTTGCTATTATAGCAGTTATAATGGTATTTTTTGGTAAGTTGTAGTAGTGTATGTTTGTGTATGTGAGGTTTCTTAAAATTCATTTTCTTTCTTTCTTTCTAATCAAGTACGTACGGTCGAGGTATTACGTGCCGTATAGTATATTCACGATATCTCAGTAACGGCAGTGGTCCGTTCTAGCCAAGGGTTGTGGATTAAAATCCGGCACGTGCGTAATATTTGGTTTCTCATTTATAAAGATGACACCTTATTTTTTCAGTGCTAGGCTTTCCAGCGATTGCAGCCATAGTGCCGACACTGAATGAAATCAAGCCTATAGCCTTAGTGGCAATGCCTCCTTACACCTTCAACGAAGCTATGATGGCGTGTTCCGTGACGGCCTACCTGAACACCCTGTGTCAGGTGAATAGAGAGAAATGCCCTGCTCTGGCGTTCCCTGTCCCATACTTTAGTGCTGAGAAATGTTGCCGTAAGTACACCTAGACAGGGCTTTCATTTTGAGGTAAATTAGCAAGTAGTTACAAGTCATCGTAGTTTTTCAGAAATTTTTAAATGCTATTTTCAAAATTTCTATGGAGCATTAATAGCCATAGCTTTGAAATCTGTAAAAAATGACAATACCCAGTTACTATAAAATGGAACTGTTGAACATGTTGCATTCCTCCCGCTTCACCTCTCAACCACCCGACATCGTCTATTTCGTGTAAATTCTGTTACCATGAGTTTACGACGGCATTACTCGCTAGCGACGACGTAAAAAAGTCTATGGAAGTTTTGCATAGCGCCTCTAGCGGTCACTGACAGAACTTAAATTTTCCATACAAAAAGTGACGTCGTAGCTAGCGAGTAAACCCGTCGCCGATAGCGAGTAAACTCATGGTAACGGTACTGCACCTTTTTCTCACCGCGAAATGACAGTAAACGTCTATTTTTACACTAACCAGGTAGTGGCTAGGTACTATCTAATGGGTCCATACTGCTCAAATCTGATTTCAATAAATAAATAAAAATAATTGTATATAATTTACATACATAGTTTGTTAGTAATTTAGACTGAAGGCCATTCTAATTAAGTGATTTTATCCTATCCAGAAACCAAAGCTAATACCAACGCATGGTGCTACTTCTGCTTTCAAAGTCCTAGTCCTGGGAAGAAAATAGTGTATTTGATTATGCAGACTTGCGTTTACATGGTGAGCTTGCACTTAATTTTCACTAGTTTGTGGAATATAATGAAAATAGTCACCTAGTCAAACACAAATGAAAATACGAATGGCTGACTTAATTCTATATATTTTTTTCTTTTTTACCCAAGATAGAATGCAGCTGTTGTTATTATTAGTAGCAGGTATTTAGGTCGACCGAAAAACTAAAACTCTGTTTTTCTTGGCTAGTCCAATAATATAAACAATCTTTTTATAACTTTTAAAGTGATATCATTGAATAGAATTAATAAACTATTTGATTAAAAAATATCTCAGTATAAAACTATAATTTACTTATGTAAGTTGTGAGTTTTGGGGTTTATCTCATTTTTAAATAATTAATTTCGTTAAAAAGAACTGTCACGATTGTTTACAATATTCGGCTAAAATAAGTCAAAAAAAACGGTCTGTAGGTAACATATTTCGGACGTCACTTTTGTCGCCTTCGTTTTCATTCCCCTCCCAATTGATGTAGTCCGTATCATCTTTTTGTATTAAACGACATATTTTCCTCTTTAAGGTGGTCCTTTAAAGAGAAGATAAAATCATAATAACAATATGAAGTAGGTACATAAATTGGGACGAGCAGACGACAACGAAAAGTGTCGTCAGAAAAAATATCAGTTTCGCGGTTTAACAAATAAATGAAATAAAATACGCTTAATTCAATATGTATAAAAAATCTAGAACTCAAAACAAATTAAGGGTCGATTTTACCAACGTCAGATAAGACTTATCCGACTGAGAAAGTCTAGAACGATCTATTTTATAATGACATTTTAAATAAATGATTGCTAATTTGTCAGCAATCATATGAATCAATATTCCTTATCTGACATTGATAAAATCGACACTAAATAAAATTCATTTATTTATGCAAATAGGCCCACTGGGGGCACTTTTATACGTCCCAATATAAACCCTACCACAGCTTCGGGACAATTGTGGGCTAGTGCTGAGAAGAAGCTGCGCAACAAACTCAGTCACTTTTCAGTCAATGCCTCCTTATAAAAGGTTTACAATGTTTCTAGTGATCATGAGAGTCCATACATTATTATCTTTTAAATAATTATCTACTATAAAATACCCTTTCGTTATAAGGGTTCCTTTAATGCTTACGCATTCTAAAAGCACGTAATGTTGTCCTGCGATTTATCAATCTTGGTAGGCCTAACATGCACGCAACATATTTTATCCGCAGTTGATCGTGATTTTAACGCAAAAAGGTTTTTTCTGTATGTTATGGGAGAGAATGATAAACGTCAGGTACAAGACGCCTGCGCTGCATTATAATGATGCGGCGGTTGTGACGGAGAGAGAATACGTCGAGAAAACTGCTAAGCTTCGTAAGTTCCACCCAGATGGTATGAAAAAATATGTTACTGAGGGCAAGGAACAAAATTTTTGTCTTTAAAAAGGCGTAGGTACACAAAAAAAAATCTGCTCTAGCAATTAGCTCATAAACTAACTTGAATTTAGTTGAAATTTACAAATTTATTTTGCTTTAAATTACCGCTACGCGACGCCGGCACCGGCAACTAACAACACGAACCGTCACCGCGTTGAGTATTAGTTCAGACAAATGCAGGATGCACCACCCGCCCTCCCTCAATACGCATGTGGCACAGCTGATGCAATTATTAGTACCCATCAACTGAGATGTGCTGCATGCGTATCTAGGGAGGGCGGGTGGTGCATCCTGCATTTGCCTGAACTAATACTCAACGCGGTGACGGTTCGTGTTCTTAGATGCCGGCGCCTGCGTCGCGTAGCGGTAATTTAAATCAAAATAATTTTAAAATATTCAATTGCCTCAAAGTAACGCCTGATTCCATTAATTAACTAACTTGAATGTTGAACATGAGGACACGTAGTGTCGAACAGACTATAGATATAGCGTCTTCTAGAATGTACCTTTACATACAAATAACCGGCTAATGCTTTTGATTGAATGATACTTCACATAAAGTCGTATTCATCATGACTAAACAGGCAACATCAGGCAAAACCAGTAACAAAAATAATACGATTCTGAATATCATTTGATTTATTTTACAGCACCCAAAACAGTTCCCGATGTGATGCTGGTGTCAGATCTTCACAAGAACTACCACAGGCTCTGGAAACAGTGCAACGCGGTCAAGGGAGTCAGTTTTTCTGTCAAGAAAGGTTTTTGGTCAATACTGACTCTTATTTTATTTGATAAAGGGTCTGTTTTATGATCGAAAGTTAACACTGTCCAAATAAAGTAGGTACACATTTCGTGTGACGTATTTGGTAGGTAAAACTTCCCGATTCTACTTTGCGATTGTGAAACAGACCCATTGGGATACCACCCATGTTTTGTAATACACAATTTTAGGGTTCCCTAACCGAATCGGCAAAAAACGGAACCCTTATAGTTCCGTCAAGTCTGTCCGTCCGTATGTCACGGCCATTTTATTCTGAAACTATTGGTATACATAGTTGAATTTAAGTAGATACATGTATCCTGTTAACCGCTTAACGATTCTCGTACAAAAAAAAATTACCTTTTAAAAAAAGTAAAAACCGACTTCAAAACCAAAATGCACTAAAAAGTCTTAAATAAACTCTTAACCATTGCAAGTAAAGGAATCCACTTTATGCAAACAATTTATTTTTGGAGTCGGTGCCATCACTTTGACCATCAAGCATCAACTATTACAGCACCGACTCCAAAAAGAAATTGTTTGCATAAAGTGGATTCCTTTCCTTGGGGTCTACCTTGTTTCGCAGAATTTTTATTGTCATAATTTTATTTGGCATATCATCAAATAGCATAAACTTCCTTTTGCAGAACATCAATTAGCATTCACTCATTTATCAGACGTTCAAAACGCATAATTGTGTTAGCTAGAATCATCTTTAGGCAGAAATTTAATATCCATAATAGTCTTACAGCAGAATCATCCTAACGCAGAAAGTTCAGAGATAGAATCGTCTTGTGGCATACAATTCGTATATATAATCGTTAATAGGCAGAATCATCCTAACGCAGAAAGTTCACAGTCCGAATCGTCTTTTGGCATATTTTTCATATTTAATATTCTCCTATAAACCTGAATTTGTGTATCCCAAGTAGTTCATGGCAAATCAAACATGCAGCATGCAAGCAAGCATTCAGCATGCAAGCAAGCAAGCAAAGCATGCAGCAAGCAAGCAAACATGCAGCAAGCAAGCAAGCAAGCATGCAGCAAGCATGCAGCATGCAAGCAAGCAACAGCTTGCATGCAGCATGCAACATGCATGGTTTCTGTCACGGCTCCGGCGCTGCGGGGCTCCGGCAGTCCCACGCGAGCTTATCGTCGCAGATGGTTTTCGCTCACCACCGCAGCTTCGGCTTGCTGGCCGGCATTGCCGGCCAGCCTCAGCCGCGGCGGCGAGCTTTCAAACCACCTGCTCCTCAGCTCGCGGGCTGCCTCGCCCCTCCGCGCCTACGCGATTTTGAATTACACTCTAGGGGTGGGGCAAACAAGACTGCGTGGAGTCGGTTTTGCACTGATTCGTTTCTGTCACTAACTTTTGTACCACAACTTAATGACTTTTTAATTCAATTTTAGGGTAAAATACTCTAAGGAATAGCAAGATGCGTAGTGAAATTATTCTAAACGAAATTCTGCTTTCTTCATAGTATGCCTAGTCAAATTATGCCAAATAAACATCGTACTTAATAAACATTATGCTTAGCGAAAGTATGCAAAGTAAAGTTTTGCCAAAGGTAATTATGCCTTATAAATTTCTGCTACCTTAAAAGTATGCCATTGTAAATTCGGGCATATAAATATTCGACCAAACAATAATTATGCTTACAGAAAATTCTGCCTGAATAATATTCGACTAAAGAAAATTATGCCAAGTGTGTTATGCCAAGTGACTTTCGGAGTAAAAAGATTCTGCCAGATAGAGGGAACCCCTTTCCTTGCAATGTTTAAGAGTTTATTTAAGACTTTTTAGTGCATTTTGGTTTTGAAGTCGGTTTTTACTTTTTTTAAAAGTTAATTTTATTTCCTCATTTTTAGAGATTATAAGATAGGGGGGGGGGAGTAGCACCTTATGACTCTGTTCTTTAAGAAGCTACAAACTACGTATCATAAGTTCTGTCATTATAAATACTGAACTCCTAAGCGTTAAGGAGTTCTACTATCAGCTCTACCCCACAAGATATTGACTATCAGACGTAACAGCACGTCAACATTAAGATTCTAGTAAAAAAACACTATACGTGCCTCAAAAGTTTGAGGGTTTCCTTCGATTTCACCAAGATCTCATTATCAGATTCCAAATTGGCACCAATGGGACCAACTAGAAAGTAGACCCTATATGTAGGCGAAAAATTTTCTCGAATCGGTCGACAAACGACTGAGATATGAGGTAACAAACATACAAAAAAAAAAATAAAAAAAAACATACAGTCGACTTGATAACCTCCTCCTTTTTTGAAGTCGGTTAATAAAAAATATATTTATTTGTCAATCCTATGAATATCGAGGTTTCAATAACCATTTTATTTTAAAAGTCTAACATTTGAAAGATAGACGCTTCCCAAGTGGTGAAATGGGCGATCCCCCCGCTTCCCATTTAACTTTTAAACTAACCGATTTAAAATTTTGAAAAAAATGATGTACTTAGCTCTTGACAAAAACTTTCAATGGAAATCTGTTCGAACGAGATCTAACTAGTAGTTTTTGAGATAGAGCATAATTTTCAGTAACTGCAAACATAACTATGGAAAAAAAAGTTATGTGCTGTCAACAAAATAATGTAGTATTTGGCCAAGTGAAATAAAGTGGATCTTAGTTAAAGTTAAAGTTGGCACGGAACCCTTAGTGTGCGAATTCCACTTGCCATTGGCCGGTTTTTTATTACAAATTAATCAATGATTGATTGAACATCTAATCGCCCCATACTCCGCAAAACTAGGTACAAAACAAAATTGCTGAGTTTGAAACCAAGACAATTGGTGTTTAGTCTGGGGCATACGTATTTATTTGATCTGACGTATAAAACAGGTGAATGCTTCGGGCTGCTGGGTGTGAACGGTGCGGGCAAGACGACCATGTTCAACATGCTGACGGCGGAGCTCTGTCCGACGAGGGGACATGTTATAGCGAACGGCATCAATATGAAAATCCCGTACAGTAACAAGGTGAGGTCGTTGTATAGCTTGACTGATAGTACATCATCTCCATAATAAGCCCCAAGGAGTGAGAGAGACTGCCTCGTTGGCGCAGCGGCAAGAGGGTCGGACTTTAAAGCGACGGCTGCGCCAGAGGTCCCGGGTTCGATCCCCGGGTCGGGCCAAAATATATATTTTAGTTTTTCTGTTCAGGAATTCTTAGGGTAGCCCGGAGTTTGGAAGTTGGCGGTGTTTCACCCCCGTGCCTCGGAAAAGCATGTAAAGCCGTTGGTTCTGCGCCTGATCTCACTCCGGTCGTGTCAGTGTGCTGTCTCATCGGGCTTTGAGAGTGAGAGGAATAGAGAGTGCACCTGTGTTTGCGCGCACACTTTTGTACTATAATATGTCCCGCGCAGTCGGTTGGTCGTGTTGGTTGTCGGTGTCTCACCGTGGTACTAGTCTGCCCGATACTAGAGTGTAATTCAAAAGCCGGAGACGCGGAGGGAGAGCAGCCTCCGCCCGCTGTAACAAGGTGTAGGCACCTATTCCCGCAGCGCCGGAGACGAGGAAATCCTAATTCATGCTGCTTGTTTGCATTCCTGCTTGCTTGCTGCATGCATGCCTGTATGCTTGCATGCATGCATTAATGCATGCCTGCTTGCTTACTTGCATGCATTAATGCATACATGTATGCCTTCTTACTTGCATGCGTATGCAAAAATATATGGGAACCGTTACACATTGAAACAAGTTTTTATGAAAGGTTATATCGATAACTTAATAATTCTATGAAACATTAGTTTGACATATCGTAATTCTGCTTAACAAAACAGTTGAGAAACATTTTTTTGGTGAACTGTTATTAGATGTTATGAAACGACGATTATTAACTATTCGATTAATCAAGAAAAAATATATTAACATTCATTGAATAGTTTTCTGCGAAATGAAATTCGATATCAAAAAATTCTGTGTTATGATAGATACCCTACATAATGTATATCTTTACAAAAGCTTTTAACGAAAATTGGTTGAAACGAGATGGTATAGTAGTTTTTGAGATATATCACATTTTTAACAACCGAAAAATAAATTTGCTATCAACAAAATATTGTGGTATTTTGGCTAATTCCATTGATCTTCAATTCAGATAAAGTTGGCGCACGCAATCCTCAGTGCTCGACTCGCACTCGACTGGTTTTTGAATCACTTGCGTCCAAATGTCCGATTTTCGAATAAAAAACATTAATTTCACACCCGAGTGATAAAAAAAACAGAACTTAATCTTGTGAGTAGTCATATATTTGCTCAGTTTTCGTTGACTTTTAGTTCGCTTTCGATCAAACATCACACGCTATGACAAGTGATTCAAAAATAGAGCTCCAAATCTTTCTGCATTTCAAAGACAAATGATTTGACAATGATTGAAAAAAAATGCCTTACCCGAAGAATGTCTTATGCAGAGTTTTGGTCAGCGACGAGCGACTCAAGGATGGCTGTACAAACAATACTGATCCAATTATTATTTTTTGAAATGGTAAAAAACCAAAAAACACTATATCAAAGCGATACAGTGATCGAGTCTAAACTACCAACACCAGGTAGCCTCACTAGCTTACTAGCTACGGCGTAGTATTTCGTAGATCCGCGCTAACTACGCGCGAGTTTCCCCATTCGTTGTGTCATTTTTAAGAATGTTGTAAAGAGGTTTTCTATTATAAAACTTGCATATTATTTGAAGAAAATATATTTTATTTTTTTAAGGATTAGTATAACTCATATTATCACCCTGAGTTGGATGTCACAGACCAAACCAACACCTTGTATTTGATATGACATATTTCTTTCAGTACCTCTTCTCCGTGGGGTACTGCCCACAGTTCTGGGCCCTGGACGACTTCCTGACGGGGCGGCAGAGCCTGGAGTTACTGCTCTCTCTCAACGGTCTCAACAGACAAGACGTCAAGAGTGAAACCATTGTCTGGATCAAACTTTTTGGTATGATCTATTTTTCTTATTCAAAGACAGTATAGATAGACAGTGAAAATACAGCTAAAAGGCTTGTTGCCTACTAAATTTGTTTAAGTAGTATTCAACTGCAATTTTTTTTAAAATGCCTTTTGTAGACCAAAAAAATTCACTCATTATCAAAAATACTAATTGCACAGCAAAATAGCTACCTGAAATAATTAAAATCTTAGCAACAATGATTTATGTTCGTAGCGAATTACTATTTATTTAAAAGAGAAGCTGTTTTATAAATGCATATCTAATACGAACTAGCGCATAGTAAATCTATTTACATAATTTAAAAAAATCATAAATTCAATTTTTATCGTTCAATTTATATAAAGCCCGATTTCGTGATTAATAGTAAACTATCAACTTATGGTTTTAAAATCGAACATTTGTTCAATATTTTACTGCGTTAAAAAAATATTTAATTGATGAACATGAATAGATGAGCGATAAGTTATTTGATGTGCATTTAATAATTGGATAGCTTATTTATCGAGGATGGCTTTAGGCTATAGTACAGTCGACAGCACATCAGGCTATTCGTTTTCGTTGAAAAGTAACGCTTATTACAAATGCGTAAGATACCACAGTGTTTATCTTGACGTGCTGTTGTCCATACATCACGCTGCGACGGAAAGGGAGGGAGCAAACTCAAAACTCGCTGACGAAGTCGCGGAGGACCGCTAGTGTATGGATACTTCTTTATAGTAGAGCTTTACTAATTGTAGTCAGCGTGTAAGCGGCTGCGTCTTGAGACCCTAATGTTGATAGCGATAGAATATACAGCGAACATCTTTATCGGTAAGGGCAAGCAAGACAGATATGACACTGACAGAAGTTGTCAGGACTCATTTGATAACACCCCGAGATACAGTGCGACAAGGATCTTGGGGGCGCTAGCATTCAATCAGGGTAGCCAATGCAAAAAATCTCCTTTAATATTTTTTACCCAACCATGGCGAAATCTAAGAGAAGGGTACTAATTAAAAGCAGTCTATGCATGCTTCTTTAATCGTGTTTACCAATTTTGTAATGTATGAACAATAAAACCATTGAAAATAATAACTTTATTAAGGAGTTCAGCTTGACGATATTTAAAATCGTTTTATCGATATATATCGTATCGTTTTACTTCAAGGAATAATCGGGAAATCTTCTGAAAAATTGGCTAAACCATATCTGGCAGGCGCATTTTTGTCAAAAGGTCAAAAGACTAATGTCGAGCAAAATAGAATATAGAAGACGATTCTACAGCTTGACATGAATCTCTTGGCTAACTAACTGCTGGGCCCCTATTTTTGAATCACTCGCTTCGAAATGGCGAGTGATTTTCGTTCGACAACGAGTTTTTTTCTATGACTTTTAATTCATCTTCGAACGAAAATCACTCGCCATCTTGAAGCGAGTGATTCAAAAATAGAGCTCCTGATCGGTTTTGCTACTATTTCAGGTCTAGAAAAATATCTAGACCGGCTTCTCGCCGACTACAGCAGCGGTTGCTTGCGACGACTGGCAGCGGCAGCTGCATTATGCACCAGTGCACCCATCACGCTGCTGGATGAACCGACCGCTGGTGTGGACGTAGCTGCCAGAAAACGGGTGTGGTACGCGCTCAGGAGGGGCGTGAGGGACAACCATGGAATGATCATCACGTCGCACAAGTAAGAAGCTTTTGCAATATATATAATAGCCTCACTTTCAGACATGAGGTGATAAATTGTATTCTCTGATTTTTTACTAGATAGACCAGAATGACAGCCAATTGAATTGCGCGCGATTTATTGAATTTGTGATATGAGTTTTCAATAATTATGATTTTACTAATTTGGATAAATAATATACGTAAAACGTTGCATAGAGCTAAAACAGGCGAAATGCATATCATTTTTTCTAATGCAATATTCTTGTATGATTTTACCTATTTTGACTTTTTGATACTTTCTTTATAATGTAAAAGAAAAAGGGATGATAATTGTAGGAAACATAACTTTAAAAATTTAAAACAAAATTTTATTATTGGCGTTTTTTTGCTAAAGCACTGTTATTATTATATATATGAATACTTCTGCACAACACCAATTAAAACTTCAACTATTAAATAATATTATAATCAATTGAATAAAATAATCAATTCAAAAAAAGAAAAATCATTTTTAGGAACAACTCTATTTTTAACAAACGAAACAGTGGCCAGCCACCAAATGTCATTTTGGTCTGTCTAATTAAAAATCAGACTATAGTATAAATCTTGTGCATCCGTAACGCTGCTAGATGAACCGGTGATGATTATCAAGTACCTACCTCACATAAGTACGAAGCTATTCAAATAGTCACAACATCAGCCCATGGTAGCTCTACATAATTTGGCTGATCGATCGCCGGCATTTATATACAACCGGCTGACAGTTAATACAAAGTATCTGACTGTAAATCCACGCAAGCCGCTTGCAAAGCCGCCGGGCTGTGTGGAGCCAACATTAACCACCGTTGGGGTGGATGTGGCTACCAATAGACCTGGTTGTTATTGTTTTTTAATTTATACTAACTAACTACGTACCTACTAAACTAACAGCCACATTTAGATGTTACTCTTAAGAGCAGCATATAGGCTTATTACTGTTGGAGTCAATTTCTGGATATTTATTAAGAACATTGAGTCACTAATCACCGCCACTAATGCAACCACTACTAGTTTAATGGCCGCCACAACTGTCCCACTTAATGTCAATACAACGAACGCCTCTTGACATTCCACTAGCCGGCTAAAGATCTAGTCAAATTGCTAAAACTCTTTCTCAGCTTGGACGAAATACAAGCTCTCTGCCAACGCATATCAATAATGTCATCGGGAGAGATCTGCGCGATCGGCACCTCGGCTGAGCTGCGCGCGGCACACGCGGATGGCCACTCCATCATTATCAAGATCAAACACGACCCTGCTTGTAAGTTTTCCAACTCCTCGTTTATTAATTCGCAACCAGTGCGGCTCCGCACCGACCGGACCGAATCACCTACTGCGGCCTGCGATACCTGTGACGCTGTTATACGTGTCCCGGCTTCATTAAAAAGGTCGAGGAGATTGTAGAGTACATCCGAATCAAGACCAAATACTCACTGAGGGTCGAACGGTTAGAATCTCGTCATAATACGAATTTCAATTCGTTTGTGGTGAGGGTTCCGACCGAACAGCTGTCGACCTTCATGCAAGCAGAATTTTGGCCGAAGGGTGTTTTGTATCGTCGGTTTCGCGGACGGTTACTGGACACGAAGATGCGCAACACTACGCCGGCAAAATAGTGTCTCATTTGTTTTTTTATCTTTTAATATTAATAAATGTATATTAGTCTTTAAAGTATCTATTGTATGGGCCTTTGTAACCTGAAATAAATGATTAAATTAAAAAAAAAAATAAAGACATCACCATTCGCACGTTTAAATGTTACTCTGCACGACCTCATACGTCGCATAGTGAAACCTACACGAGCTAAAAATAAATCCATCATCATTTTCATGCCCTGTTCCCACGTTATTGTATGACTTAGTTTTATTCCTTTAGTTTCAGGAGCAACGGACGCCAAAGTACAAAAATTAAAAGCTGCAATAATAAGTAAATTCAAATGCGATCTAAAAGATGAGCACAACGTAAGTTCTCCAATGCATATTTTTTTATGATTCTATATTGGAATCCCTAAAAACCCCGCTTAAGAGCCAAAATCACTAGCACTAATCGCTATGGGTAAACCGCTATAATCAGACAACGGCGGCGCGCAATCACCCGCCCGAGTCACGCTCTCGCCTCCCCCCGAACCCCCCGTTCCGCAGGCGAGGTCTCAATTGCGCGGTCGCGGTCTGTGTGTACAAGCCAAGCGATTTTCGTTTGAAAGTGGCAGAGCGCAGATATCGTCCATACTTTTTGAATATTGTGCGTTTTTCATTTATTTTTACAGACGATGCTTCACTACCACATAATTGAAGTTATGCACTACAGCATATTGTTTGAGGAAATGGAGCAACTGACTGCTGCTTTCCCGGACCTCATCGAAGACTATTCTGTATCCGAAACCACTCTGGAAGAGGTGTTCCTGTCGTTTGGGAAGCCTAAAACAGATAAAGCAGCTGAAAATGTTAAGGAAAAAGATGTGGCAGTGGGCCTGAGTAATTAGAACTGAAAGAATTACAGTTAGTTTTCTAAAAGATAGTTGATTATTGATTTTTTCATCTGCTGTCAAATATAAGTTATTGGTTGCCGTGTCAAAATTAAACCTATCAAAGGAAATTAAGGAAAATAATTAAATGGAAAGGAATTGATTTGATATCTCAGCAGCATTTCCAAGTTGATTTGATAAATGAGTATGCCCTATTTTACACATGTGTAAATTTGTGCAGATATTTTTTTTTCTTCAGAAAATACAATTTGAGTAATATGAAATTTGGTAGCAAGTACCGTGGCAGATTTATGGTATGAGAGGTAGATCAAGATATCAATCATGATTTTTTATATGTTTTTAATAATTAATATATTGTGTAAAATACGACCGTTACGTGCTACTTTTGTAAATAATAATAATTTTATTAATATTGTGAAAGTTTTAGATAAATGATTTACAACAAGCAATATAATCGTTTCATTATTTCTAAAAAAACATTTCTTTTATCGTATATTTAAATAACCATTAATTTGTGAGAGTGGGTGGTTTCGAATCAAATGATTACTTCACTAGATCGGGAGTTAGTCAGGGAAGTATTCTTGGTCCAACTTTTTTTTAAAACTTTTTAGTAACAACGTACCGGCAAAGGTCAGTTTTGCTAAAAGTCTTCTATTTGCAGATGACTTAAAACTAGGGATGCGTTTAGTTTAGGGTAAGCCTGTCACTGCTCTCGCTCTTTAATAAGATATTACATCAGTAGCAGAATGTAGTGGAGGACCATCTCCCATTCAACGCGGGTAAATGTAAAGTTCTTATACTTTTTTATCAAAAAACAAATCCTATAATTGTTGACTATAAGTCTTTACGACACGCTTTTGGTTAGAGTTAATGAGATTCGGGACCTTAGATTAAATTTAGATTTTAAGCTTGACTTCCACAATCACATGACATCAATTGTAAACTAGCTAGGAAGACATTACGATTTGTTATGTGGACTTCTGCAGTCTCTGATGATGTTAGGGTAGCTATAACTTTATATAACGCGTATGTTCGAAGTAAATTGGATTATGCGGCTGTGGAATGGGATACTTACCAGAAAAAGTATTAGGTACTCCAGATAGAGTAAATACAGCGAAAGTTTGCTCGTAAAGGATCTATTTTGGCTACTACCCTTATCTAAATCCTTCTGCTTTTGTCTTAGGAATGTCAACTTGGATACCTTGGAGGTTAGGAGAGTAATGGTGTCAATAAGGCAGTTCTTTATAATTCACCATGAAATGAACTGAGGTGCTCGTAGCGCAGTAGTAGCAGCGCTTTGGTAGTAATACCGAAGTCAAGCAACCTATGGCGCGGTCGTGTTTGGATGGGTGACCATTCCGACCATATAAGTGACGTACATCACGAAAATTTCCGTGCTTCGGAAGGCACGCTAAGCCGTTGGTTGGTCCTGGCTAATATCGGTTGATATTAGTCGTTATGGGCGGTTTGATAACATCTGACAGCAGGGTTAGTCGCTTGCCTTGCAAACACCCCTCCACCAACCCGCACTGAGCCCGCGTGGTGGAGTATGGCTCAAACTGCCTCATTACCTCACATATCTTACCTCAACTGTAAGGCCCTTGCCCAGCAGTGGGATGTTACAGACTAACTTTTTTTTTTTTTTTAATAAAATGGACTGTCAATCAGTTTTGAAGAAAGTAAGCCTGTAAGTACCCTGGAGACTGCCGCAAGGGAGAAATCAATCCGATTGCACCTCACCGTAGACTGCGTCCGTTGATGTGACCCGCAGTACGAACTGAACGAACAGCACATGCACCGACATGTATCTATATGATTATTGACTAAATGATAATTTAAAAATAAACTGATGATATTACTCCATTACATTACATTTTTTAAAAATGCTACTTATAAATATGACATACTCGTATATTTATAACAGTTGTTTTTTGACATTGTTTCTGACATGATACTTTATACTTGGCATGTGTTTTGCATGAACATAGGCTCATTAGGTAATTAGTAAAATGTTATGACTTCTGTTTAAGGTGCGCTTACACGGGCAACTAAAATTGCTCAATTCCAGTCAATACTCGTCAACTATGACGTCACGACTACATCAAGCAATTTATGGCAACGGCAACAAGCATCAATATTGCGCAATACAATATTGAGCGACATGGCGCAACTTCATCAACTAGGCAATACTGTCCTACACGAGCATTTCAGTATTCGCTCGCTATGGACGATATTGTTTTTGCTGCGGCGGCTTGTAGCGCTTTTTTATTATTCATCAAAAACAAAAAAGAAAGAAAATGAATAGGCGTATCTGGGTGCGATAGTTTTTGGCAAATAGGCCGCAATTTTCATAGTGTAAAGAATTAGATGATATATTATTCAAAAACTTTACTAGAATTAACTTTACTTTACGCTATCCTACTTCCACCTGACCTCTCGCTCTCCCCGCGGAAGCAAGACAGCAAGCCGCAAAACATACAAGTGCGAACGAGATGCATACAAAAATTGCCTAAAATTTCCAAGCCCATTGGATATTCGTCAATTCGTATCTGCGACATTGAGCGATATGAAATATCTGGAGCAATTAGAAGCAATATTGCCGAAATAATTGCCACAATTTATTTATTTACCTCCAGATCGGTCCATTCGTGTCGCTGAGCAATTATTGCCCTCGTGTAAGCGCACCTTTAACCTTGTAATATCCGATTTGGTTTTCTTACTGTAAACTACGAATGTAATGATTGAAATAAATAAATAAATATAAGCATCTAATATTAATATTAAGGCAACGCCAAGACGCCAGGTGATAAGCCAACTCATAATACCTACTGACCAGCAAATATGAAAAAATAACTTTTTTTTTCAATTATAGTGAAATCTTTTTTATTCGATAAATTTATACCTTGTGTTTTTTTTCTTTAAACTAAAAAACAAATCATAGAATGCGTCCGCGCGTTTTTAGTTTATTTTGCCGTCGCAGCGTGATGTTAAATAGCCTTAAGCCTTCCTTAATAAATTAGCAAACACGATAAAATTGAAATCACTCCAATAGTTCCTGAGATTATCGCGTTTAAACAAACTCTTCAGCTTTATAGTAGTATAGATAATCAAAATTATGGTCGGTAAAAATATAAGTTTTTTTTCTTCGAAATAATACAAATTCTGGCTAAAACATTTTTTTATAATCAGAACCTACTTACTTAAACAATAATAACATAGAATAATAAGAAAAAAAATAAACAAAACATTAATAACATCTAAACTTCCTCATCTTCTTCATGTTCTTCATCTGCCGCTTTGGGTTCTTCAACGTCCTCCTGAAACTTAAATAGCGATTTAAAAACTTTTACAGACTTTTTTACCGATTTTCGGTCGGTTAAATTGATTATCAATTCGACCTGTATACATGTGGCATCGTCAGAATTAGATAAAATTTTATTATGTTGATCTATTGAGACTTTATTTACTAACACGTGTGCAAAATTTTGTAAATGTATGTGTATGTTTGAAATTGGCCTCGTAGTTTTTGAAAACTGTTTAAAAATCATGAAATTATCTGTTTCTCCTTAATGTAAGACGATAAGTTATTGTAAGCTTTTTAGTTCGATTTTTAAGACATTTTTTTTGTAAAGATTTTTATTGAGATAACATTTAAGTATCTTTATTTATTTTTTCTTCTTCTATCTTTTATTCTCATATTTAAACAAAATCGTGCTAGTTAAACTTCTTATTTTTCATGTATTTTAGAAATAAACTTTCTATTATAAGTTTTTATATATTTAAATGTTACCATCACTGCAAATATTGCTTATAACTGTGAGCAAAAGTAAGGCTGTTATTCATAATAACTTAAACAGTCTAATAAAATTATTTTAGCCATTACACTGTTTTGTCACTTTCTGTCAAATGCTGACAGCGCCAAGAAAGAACGAGACAAAACAGTGTAATAGTTAAAACAGGTTTATTAGACAGTTTGCGTTATAATGAATAAGGGGGTAACCAAATTTACAAGCTTTCAATAAAACTATTTATAGTTAAATTTATGTCAGTTAATTAACTATGACATACCTCAGGCTCCGGCTCTGGTTCTGGAGCTACTTCCTGAAACGAAAATATAAATTTATTTTTGTTTTTACAGTGTCTGTCACTATACAAACTTAACAATAAAAAGCAACTGTGCCAGGCAAGGATTCGATAGCGACCTGGAGTTCTATTTTTGAATCACTCGCTTCAAGATGGCGAGTGATTGTCGTTTGAAGATGAATTAAAAGTCATGGAAAAAAACTCGTTGTCGAACGAAAATCACTCGCCATTTGGAAGCGAGTTATTCAAAAATAGGGCCCCTGGGGGCCTATTTTTGAATCACTCTCGTCAAGGTGGCGTGTGATATTAATTGATTAAGGTCTACTTTTTCAATGAAAATTAGTATAATTTCACACGGGAATGATTGAAAAAAAAGATTACTGAATTTTGTGAGTACTAACGTCTATACTTCACGTGATTTTCATTTATATTTAATTTGTTTTCGAACGAAAATCACACGCCATATTCAAGCGAGTGATTCGAAAATAGGGCCCCTGTGCCTTACGATATTCGAGGGCATGCCTATACAATCGGCCACATTGGCAAGCCTGTTGAATTTTGCGAGTGCTTTCTTTTCCATCGAAGTAGCATCGCATCAGCTGATCGGCACACTTATAAAAACTTTTTTTTTGCTTACATAACAATATAGTTTTTTTTGGGTCCCATGTTGGTCCCATACAAAAAGTTATTGTAATTAAGCATCAGAATTAACCCCAATAAGGAATACAGTTAATTTTGATTGACCCTACATTTAACTAAACCTATACAAATCGTTGACATTCTCGCTGTAATAGGCTGTTCCCCTGAATGACTCACAATTTCCTCCTCATGAACGCTCTCCTCATCCTCGTAATCGTCTCCGTAGCCCACAGGAAACATGGCGAGGCAGTCTCGTTCCCCCGACTCCACATCACTGCTGATGTACATCGGATTTAATCCTGCTAGTTGCAGGAGGGGAAGACTCCTTCTGCGAGATACCATGATGGCCAGACGGTCTCTGCTGTAAGGCAATAAAAGATAAAGATCATGAGCCCCAGTGAGACTGTTTCCCATCGATTTTGGCGATGTTGGACCATCTCAAGATAGCAAAAAAAAAGTTCACTCAGTACCAATTACATGTTTAGAACCATCCCAATCGGGTCCGAGTGTTTACGAGTGTTTTTTCTGATGTCATATTATATACAGGGTGTCCCAGAACTCAACGTCAAACCGAAACGGGGTGACAGGATTGATCGTAAGCACCATGACGAAAATCAGAAAAAAATCTATCCCATGCAGTTTGAAAATTATGGGCATTTTAAGAAAAACCTAGAAATTAAGTCAAACTGTAACAATTTTTCGGTTATTATGGTTATTTTTTTTTATTTTTGTTCATTTATACTTTGGAACCATAACCCTAAATAGCATTTCAGAATGACAGTCAAAAATAATGACACAGTTGCCCCAAGTTTCCTAGAAATAAGACTGATTTGTTAAACTATGAATTTAAAATTTTCACAATTTGTCGACTTTGGAAGCCCTCCTTTAAAAAAATGTACTAGAGTGCCTTGGCAAGTGCCATTAAAAGTTGGCGCATTTAATCAGAAATCTAAAATTGTACAATACTTGTTAGTTTCATATAAAAAAAAACGAGTAAAAAATAAAAACCTCATGTTACCCGATTTTTCCTGACCAATTTTACTCTGTTAAAATAATTTTTGATTCGCACAAACTCATGACAGGGTCTTAATTTTACGGAAAATGATGACAGAGATGGATATTGGACATGTTGGCCATGAGTGAGCGAGACAGATAGTGATGCCACTTTTACAAAAGTTAACAAAATCAAGATTTTTCATTATTTTATTAATTTTACTTATTTTTGTTAAATTTCTAGGTTTTTCTTAAAATGCCCATAACTTTCAAACTGCATGGGATAGATTTTTTTTCTGATTTTTGTCATGATGCTTACGATCAATCCTGTCACCCCGTTTCGGTTTGACGTTGAGTTCTTGGACATCCTGTATAGCACTCGGACCCGAATATTTGGCCACTAGCACGATGTGTGCTGGTCACTCGGGGTCGAGTGTCCATGTTTTATAGATATTTTAACAGTTTTTATTTAATTACGCGAAAAAATGCACGTAATTAAATTAGTATTATTTTTACTAACTTTTGACTAAAAATCTTAACACAACTTAATTCACGACAAAGCGTCATGCGCATGCCAAGACACAAGTGTTATCTCTGTTCCTTCACCCTCACAGTTCGGTGAGTCGATAATCCGATACGACAGAAATGAGAGAAGTCACGTAACTATGTGAAATCCTATAAAGAATCGTGGTAAATAGGACTATTTTTTATTATTATTATTTATTATTAGTTATATTAAAAATTATAAAAGCAAAATCAATCACTTACTGTCTCCTGTGTCTTTCCATTTTGTCGTACTGTTTTATAGTGTAAGCAACATGCTCTGCCGAGTACGGGTCATCTCCAACGAATATACCGTACTGGAATCAACAAAGAAATCATAATTTTATATGAGGACCTCCGTGGTGTAGTGGCCAAGCGCCCTGGGTTTCAAGGCATCGTCGCTCCGAGCTCCCGGGTTCGATTCCTGGTCGGGTCAATGTACAAATTATATTGTCACGGGTCTGGGTGCTGTGATACCACCGTTCTGTTTGGTCTCCATAACATAAGTACATTGGCTACTTACTTTGGGATCAGAGCGATGTATGTGATTGGTGTCCAGTATATTTTTATTATTCATATCATAACCTGCAAAAGCTAGGTTTGAGTCCAACGAAGACACATATGATCGCTGAGACGTTATAATTTCGACAATTGTAGTGATTTAACACAATTTTACTGTTCATCATCATCATCATGACGACCCGTCTGGTGTAGTGGTCGAGAAATCGCCTACTACGCAGCGGGTTGCGGGTTCGATCCCCGCACAATACAAACATTTGTGTGCATGAACATGTCTGTTTGTATTGGTCTGGGTGTTTTCTATGTATATCATGTATGTATTTACAAAAAAAGTATTTAAGTATTATATCCGTTGTCTGGCACCCATAACACAAGCTTTAAGTAGCTTACTTTGGGACTAGATGGCGATGTGTGGGAATGTCCAAGGGATATTTATTTATTTATCATGTGTTTTCGTACATAGTTATCGCTCAGATCTGTCGTTATTTTTTGAATTTTTTATTTTTATTTTGCGTGTATTTAATTTATTTTTCATGCTCAGGACATATTAAAACCGTATTCTTTTAAATCATATTGACTGATCATTCTGTCGAAAACAAATTTAAAACACATGAACAAGTAGGGTACCATTCATTTATATAAAAATATAGCCTATTTATCTATAGCTATTAAACTTTTATGCAGTTTTCATCAATAAGTATAGTGATCGATCATTATGACCATATCTATTATTATGCACTCTTTTAATTCAACACAAATTTTACCACTTTTAGCGTCCATGCATTACATGTGATGCACTGATGAGTTCGCTTGGTATATTCGTGCATAACATACAGTACACTCTTGATCACCAAGAATAGTGCTACAATTGCTACACGCCCAATCGTGCATTTTATGCAATGCATACGTCTGTGCATTGCATATAATGCTCGATTGGACGTGTAGAAATTGTATTGACACTTGCCTTGGGTCAATAAAAGTCTAATTCAAAGTTATGTACCTATAAATATAAAGTCCCAATACTTTTATAATATACTAGCGGTCCCGTTCGACTGCGTCCGCCCTTTTTATTTTATAGCATGATGTTTTATAGCCTAAAGCCTTCCTCGATAAATAAGCTATCCAACACGAAAATATTTTTATATAGTCCAGTAGTTCCTGAGATTAGCGCGTTTAAACAAACAAACTCTTCAGCTTTATAATATTAAAAGTAGAGATGAATAGAGACGAGATAGAGATTTAAAAAAAATAGTTTTATCTAAAACGTATTATAGTATCTGAAATTGGTGAGATACTGAAACTGGTAGAAAATGAGCTGAAACTATTTTAAGGCATTTGTTCCCAGGTGGAAAGACTTACATGGATCATCTCGTCCTTGTACAGATTCATCATTTCCTGGACCTCTGCGCGTTTATCGGCGCTGAAGATCACCAGCACGTGTGGTGGGAGGAACTCGGTCTCTATCGGGGTAAATTCTTGCACTTTCTGATGGCGATAGCGGAATAATTTAAAAATTTAGCAATGGAAATTCCTTATAAAAAAAAAACACTTGTAAACTTTTTTTGGGACATGGATTTTGCATTGCGATTGCGAATACGAGATATTTGTCAAAGGACTTTAAGAGCGCTTTCACATATAGACGTTTTAGAAGCGCGACGCTACATAGCGAATCCCTTCATATTGCATCGGCTGTAACGCTGTTATTATCTAGGTAATTTGCAACAACTTCCAATTTGCTTGCATGCGCTCGCAACACTGATCTAACGCAGACAGATCGCACGCAACTTCGCGGCATTTTCGCCCTCACAAGCCTGTAGCGCTGTGGAAGAACTCTATTACTCAAAAGCCCACAGTTGTAGCTACTTAAATAATTATGGAAACCGTCGCTCCAGCGCGACTTAGAAGCATAAGACCTCGTTTAACTGGTTCCATGCCACAGCACGCACCAGTGCGTTATAACAATTAAATTTCTATTGTGTCTCAGTTGTGGCAACAAATGGGTTAAGGAGACGTGTGTTCGTGGCGTACAGCATCGCCTATTTTACCGTTTATAGTGAGGCGGCCCGTGAAGCGGCCTGCATCATCCCACGCGGAAACTCAATTATAGAAATGCAGCCGCGTTGTTTGCGGCATCGCCCACCGCGTTCCGGTGTTGAAGAATTGCTATTGCACCCGCCGCGTCACTCGCGGCGTCGCCCACAGCTTAAACGCCGCTTTGCCCGCCGGTTCAAACGCCGTGTCAGACGCTCTAAAGCAAACGCGTGAAAAGCCGTTCCTCCGTAATCGCACTTATAAAACACCATATATTTGATTGAATCGCGCCACCCAACGCGTCCTACCTGACGCCCCACGTCCTACAGTCGCACTACTAAACGCCAATATGTGTAAGCGACCTAAGAATCTTAATATTAATAACCTTTGGAAAGAAGTAAGCCAACGCGTTGGCTTTGGCCAGCTCGTTGGGTGGCGAGTACAGTCCAGGTACGAACAGCCCCCCCGGGGGGATGTAGTCCTCCCCCTCCACCTCGACGTCGGAGTGGAACACCTCTTCTTCTACCTTCTCCTCTTCTGCTTCTGGTACTTCCTCCTGAATTCACATAATTATTTTAATCTAAAACCATTTTATTATAAGTAAATATACCTAAAGTCGGCGTGTTTTCAACTGAGTCCTGGTAGAATCATATTTATCTCAATTTCACTTACGAATAAATTTATATTTATACATTCTAAAATATATGTTCATTGATATAATACAGGGTGTTGTTTTGGTCCGTGACATTCAATTCAGGGATCATATATGCATTCTTCTTATGCTAAAAACTTTAAATTATATGTAAGTTTTATAAAAAAAAAAACCTCTTCACAACATTAAAAAACTAAGTCTTTTTCCCTGTTTCACGCTACTGAAAAGGCATACTTACTGGTGGCACCTCGGACTCTTTGTCTTCTTGTTCATCCTCGACTTCTTCTACTTGCTCTTCAGCGACTTCTTCTGGCTCAGGTTCTGCTGGGAGCTAATACATAAATACATTTATTATTCTAATTTCACTTTAAAGAAAGAAAATTACTGCGGAACTGAGACCTCGCTTGCGAGGCACAAGGCCGTGGGGGAAGACGAGAATGGGTTGCGTAAGGCACCCCTCAAGCGGCGCGTATACGCGCTGCTCACGCACCGCGCTCTCGCCTCCCTCCGCGCCCCTGTGCCACGCAGGCGATGTCTCAATGAAGGTAAACCACATATACATTACAGTGTATATGTGGTTTGATTTATACTAAATTCGCGAGCAGAGCATTTGGTATATCTGGATAGACATCAAAGGAAACTAGAGACATTTTTTTTATAAGAAAATCGTGTTAGTACACCACTTATAACTCCAGAACTGGTGGATCGATTTTTATCATTTTTACTGTTCTGTGCTCATCTTTGCCCCAGATAGAACATAGGGGGAAGAAATTTGCCGGGACCACTAGTATAGTTTTTTTTCTTTCAAATCTTTATACCCCAGCCTGAATCCGGGCCATTCTCTCTTGCTCCTTGCGCTGCTTCTCAAGTCGCTCCCTCTCCATTTCTTCTTCTCTCGCCAGGCGAGCCTGCTCCGCTGCCAGACGGTCGCGCTCTTCTTGCTCTTCACGCTGCGGTACAGAGAAGTTAGAACCTCATTTGAGTCACAAGCGGGTATAGACGGTAATTTGTTGGGAATTTTGAGAATTGTCATTATCATCATCATTATCATTATCAGCAAAAGAACGTCCACTGCTGAACATAGGCCTCCCCTAAGACATCATTAAGAATGTAAATACATAATAATATGTACACTGTCATTGGCGTTACTGGCCTGGGTGACCGTCTGTAACCTCTTTAAGTTCAAACCCAATTTATGTACCATAAAAGGAGATGGTAACTAATATAATAAGTAAGATATCGTGAAAGTAGACTTCCTGCTATGGATTTATAGTTTCCTAGAGCAAAACTAGAACAAAATTGGAATGAAGGTTATTAAGGTATAAAGACCAAGTGTTCCTCACAAGCTTCTGCATCTTCGCTTCGTACCGGTCGCGGCGCACCTCCCTCGCAGTCTTACTGATAGAAGCATACCGCTCGAACGCTGGTATCGGCGGCAGCTGCTTCTCTGGAGGCACGTCCTCTTTGGGCACCGGTATCTCTTCGTAGAGAGCATACCTCATCAGCTCTGTGCATAGAGTATAATATTATAGTGTAAATTCTGACCACAAAATGCTATAGAATCAGCTCTAGGTAAATCAAGCAGGATAGAATAGAGGTAGAATGGTGTAAGTAAGATCTGACCACAAAACGACATGCACATTTTCTAAATTCTCGTCTTGATAGTTGCCATATCGCCAATGCAGATTCATCATTATTAACACCCAAAGGACGTCCACTGCTGAACATAAGCTTCCCTCACGGTAAAAAAAGGAGTTGACATACTTAATATAACTTGCATTTTACTTCTCTAGTACCTACCTAGCAATCACTAAGTCACAATTGAAACAGAAATCTAGTAGATCTGTCGGTTAATAATCCTTCTACTCTCTTATATTCCTTTTTTGACTAAAAGGAGGAGCATTAAACATTTTCAAACCCTTTGCTTCAAAACTCTAAATGTACCTAATTTATTTATTTTCAGGTTACACATTCATCAGACCCATAGCAATGATAATCTGTGGAGGATATATGTAAAGCAATCGTATTACCTACTGCTGCGCTGCTACCACTGCTCGTAGCGCAGTGGTAGCAGCGCTTTGGTAGTGATACCGAAGTGAAGCAACCTACGGCGCGGTCGTGTTTGGATGGGTGACCATTTCGACCATATAAGTGACGTACATCACGAGAATATTACAGGCTAACTTAACTAATCGTATTCATTTGACAGTTCAAAACTTACGGTATAATCTGTCAAACGGTAGAACGGCCATACGTTTGACAGATCATACCGTACGTTTTCATCTGTCAAATGAATACGATTGCTTTACACAAATCCACCTCAGGTCTAATCCAAGCTAGCCTAATAAAAAAAAACATAACCCGAGGCAAATCAAAAGACTAAAAATTACTGATGAAATCCCTTGTGTCTGATTCCAACATCTTAAACAGAACAATCAAGGCTTCGCCATCCATCAGCGCGTGGAGACAGGCCTCGTTTGGGTCGATATCGCTCATATAGAGCGCTTCCTTTACGTCCTTCTCCGTCAGGCGAATAGTCTCTTTGGCTCCAACCGATATATCTGTGAATCAAAATTGATGTTTCCATCAGCTGCGAAGATTAAAACACTTTCATCGAGTACACACTCGATAAAAGGATACTATCTCCATGCACTAATTCTCGAAAAAACATTTGCCTTGGTAACTAAATTTCATTTTTATTTTGTTGTCGTCTGTCTGTGGATGTAATTGGGGTAGAGGTGCATTTCGTCGAGACCGCTAGTAATTTACAGTTTATTTAAAATATATCAATAAGAGAGAAAACCCAAACTGAAGAAAGTAAGAGCCCTGCTCATGACTGTTTCCATTCTTTAAAGAAGCGTATTTGCTAAAAGCTCACCACAGCTTTTAACTAATTCGCTAAAGAAGCATTTTTATGAGCAGCACGCAGCACGCATCTTAGAAACCGAACTAAGGTAAACTTTTGTGTCTACGGACAACAATATACTTTAATGAAAATAGACTAAGTATGTTTATAGAATAAAAAATATGTTATTTAAGTATGTTTATTTGCTACTATAATATTAGTTAGTTTCTTTTCGCTGCATCCATTGCCACCTCTTTGCATGACCTAAAGGCTTGATTGGCAGATAATGCTTTAAGCATTAAGTCCACATTTGTACACGATTTGATGATTTGTGAAATAAAGTTTTGAAATAAATAAATATAAATAATAGAAGCAACAATACCTTTCCTAATTATTATCGTCGCGCTCTCTTATTTGTCACTCTATTTCTTTCTTGACTGGTAGTCAAAAGACAAGAATCATTTATTCAATTTAGGACACAAAATGCCACTTATGAACGTCAGTAATTGATATCAATCAATTATGGCCCATATAGGGCCAGAACATGTCTCCTTTATTTAACATGTAACTGAAATTTATTAAAAGGTAGTTCGGTAACATTATCTATACTTAATATTATAAAGCTGAAGAGTTTGTTTGTTTGTTTGTTTGTTTGTTTGTTTGTTTGAACGCGCTAATCTCAAAAACTACTGGCCCGATTTGAAAAATTTTATTTACGTTGGATATTCCATTTATCGAGGAAGGCTTTAGGCTATATAACATAAAGATACGACTCATAAGACCACAGCAGAAATGAAAAATGTTGCGAAAACGGGAGAAAGATATTCCTTTTGAGAGCTTCCGCTGCATACGCTGCGGAAACCGCGTAAGTTACACAAAAAACATGTATGACAGGATTGTTCAACATTAAGAGTTCTATAATAAAATCCGCGACAGCATGTGTCTATCTTTTATGGTTGACTTACTACAACCTTTTTTATGTTAATAAATTTGTAAAAAAAATAATGCATTATTTTTAGAGGTGTATTATACACACAGGTATTTATTATTATCAAAATAAATACATTCATCATCACGAGCATTTCATTTAGAACCAAGTTGCACTTTATATCATTTGATTTCAATAAATATCTTAGGAGCTATCACAGTTTTAACATAACTCCGCACCAAAATAATGTTCGCAGCTTAAGTACAACGTGCGCTTGCGCTAATATATTATGAGGCTGAAGAGTTTGTTTGTTTGAACGCGCGGACGAAGTCGCGGGGGACCGCTAGTATATTATAAAGCTGAAGAGTTTGTTTGTTTGAACGCGCTTATCTCAGGAACTGCTGGACCTATTTGAAAAAATATTTCTGTGTTGGATAGCTTATTTATCGAGAAAGGCTATATGGTATAAAACATGACGCTGCGACGGGAGGGGAGGGAGCAAACTCAAAACGCGCGGACGAAGTCGCGGGGGACCGCTAGTAAAGTATATTATTGAAAAATTTGTCACAATTTCCCAAAAATGAATTAATTGTTTTGGCTAACCTGAAGTTTGGAAAGACAAATTTGTTTTCATTTCTTGTAATATCACTTTTTTTTTCAAAAAAAGATGTAAATAATGCTTTTAGTACTTAGTCCTCCGTATGTAAGGTACCGTTTGTCTTTGCGTGATGTTAAAAAAAACATAATAAAGAAAGGTCATTTTTTCTGCTTTTTTAAGTCATCAAGGGCATGTTGAGCATTTTAAGACAAAAACTCAAAGATTGATACGAGCAGTATGGCTGTATATGTTACAGCTAGTCCCTTTTTTTTCGCTAGATGGCGCTGTGACAAGTAACTTCTATTGCTAATCTTTCCGTATTCAAAAAATAAATATGAAGTGATTTAGTGAACTAAAGTGGCTAAAACTTTAAACTTTTGTGTTGTTGTGCCGAACTCGCAAGTACGAATGTTATCCAATATTTTTACAGTGTATTGACTACTTTTGAAGACAATTCAGTGTCGACCTATGCGTTTTTGGACCTATAAATCAAAGTTACCCATTAATTGTGTTTTTTAAAAATCGATAAACTCACCGTCACATTTCCATACCAAGTGGCGCCATCTATCAACAACTAACCGTACCGTATCAGACCGGAATACTGGGTGCTTTTTATAAGAAGAACCTCAAGTACGCCATACAAACTAACGACATCTAGCGGCCAGCAGTTCACTTTGCTTTTTTGACGGGTCTGATAGAGGTCACTAGCAGTCATCGTCATGCCTTGTGGTTCATGCAATAAACAGCTTCGCCCAAAGGGTGATACTTCTAAAGATTCGACCATCGGGTGCACAAACTGCAATTCAAAATATCATGCAACCTGTCTTAATTTGACTAGAGACGACCTGCGTCAGGTGCGTACAAGTGGCAAAATGCCATCCTGTCCATTGTGTAAAATTAAAAAACGCAACCCGATCTTGGACTCGACCCCGATACGACCCACTCCCGAAAACTCAGCTACGGATGAGGGCAGCGCCGATGCCGATGCACTCGACGACGACATCGTCGACGAGCGTGACTCAACCCCAGTAACTCCTGCTTCGTTCTACAGAATCGTAAAGGATATGCAGAGCGCCTTTGCACTGATGAAACAGGAGATGCTGGACTTCACGGCTTCGTTAAATTCAACTACTGAGGACATCTTTGATTTCCGCAAGGAAATAAATGAATTGAAATCACAAGTAAGAGATCTGGAACAGTACAAAAGCGAAGCCGCTACTCTTCGGCTCGAAGTTGCGGACCTACGTCAGGAGCTGGCCTCACAACAACAACGTCAATATCTCCGTGACATTGAGATAACGGGCCTTACGGAACATAAGCAAGAAAATCTATTCCACACTGTAACCGTGTTATCAACCAAGCTTGGAGTTGATCTGGACCCCAAGGAAATTGACGATGTCCGACGCGTTGGCAAGCCTAAGGCCTCTGAAAAGGTGGAGCTGCAGCTACCCAGGCCTGTCGTGGTCACTTTCGTTAGGCGTGCACCACGTGACCAATTGCTGCGAGCGGCTCGCGTGCGGCGCGATATCACCACTGATAAGTTGGAGATAGCAGGAAACTCGCGAAAAGTGTTCATCAATGAACACCTTACTAAGGCAAACCGGGTTCTTTTTGGCAAGGCGAGGGCGGCCGGGAGGGAGTTGAACTTCAAGTTCGTATGGACATCTAATGGAAACATTTTTATGCGAAGAACTGAGACCAGCTCTGTGTTACGTGTCAACACGGAAGCTATACTTGACAAACTTATAGCACAAAACACTACCGACCCGGTTGCGAAACAGTGTTCCTAACGATTGTAATCCAATACAACTATATTATAATTATGTTTTCTGTCTTGATTTTAATTAGTATCTGTCTAAGGTTAATGATTCTGATTATCATTCGCACGGTTTTTGTGAGAACTCTTGTTTGTACTGTACATCAATTTATCACACACAACAACTTATTCCCAAATTCTATTCACAATTACATCGCACTACCAACAACACGCACCGAGCTTCTTGTTAAGCTCTTTAGGCTAACTGCCAACTTAGTACACCATCGGAGTCTTATGAATCAAGCTTGTGAAAATGAATAGTGAACTACTCTGGAATAATATAGACTCTACGTTAGATATTGTTTGTGAAACTTGCCTGCCTTCAAATTGCACTACTATTTTCGGTAAGGAGTATAACTTCAAAGTAATAACTTTTAACATTAGAAGTATCTCAAAAAACTTCGATGCATTCTCGCTTCTCCTTCGTGATATCAGGGTCAACTTTGACGTCATTATTCTCACTGAGTGTAGACTGACAGACACTGCGGTTATTGGGCAGATCCCAGGTTATTTAAACTTTCATACATGCAGAAATATCAATCAGAATGGGGGGTTGTCGCATATGTCAGAGATTTATGGAGTGTCTCGGTGGCAGAACCCGTGTTTGATGAGGCCTGTGCACTTCATTTAACAATACAAAATGAAATAGATATCTTGGGATTATACAGGTCATCTTCTTTCAACTATAAAAATAAGTTTGTGGATTCCCTAACATCTTTTTTAGAAGGTCTGTCTCAGAAGTCACGCATAATTTTGGCTGGGGACTTGAACATCGATATCCTATCTGTCGATAAGGATAAATGTGATCCGTCGGATTACTTACTAATACTAAGTCACTATGGTTTTAGACCTGCAATCACTAGATGCACTAGAAACTCTGCATGCTTGGATCATATCTTTATTAAGTCCTCTGACCAAGCAGTGGGTGTAGTCTGCGAAACCGCTATCACTGATCACTTTCCAGTTGCTCTCGGTTTATCAGTTGGGTCTAAAGGAGAGAAACCAAGTCGTTGTAAGACTATCGTGGACTTTAAGAGTGTCAACGACGCCCTGGAGGTAGTGGACTGGTCTCTTGTCACCGGGAAAAAGGACGTAAACGACGCTGTCCAAGCTTTTGTAGATATTGTGAATTCTGCTGTCCTAAGTAGCTCAAGGATAGTGCGTATCAGTAGATCAAAGTTCGCGCTGAGTCCATGGATGACCCCAGGTCTATTACGCTGTATTCACCACAGAGATCATTTACACTCCCTAGCTAAACGTTTCCCCTCTAATGAAATTACCCAGATCTCATACAAAAGATACCGAAACTTTTGTAATGACATTTTGAGGCGGGTCAAGGACGAATATAATTCTAGTGAAATGAAGTCGAATCATAAGAATCCAAAGAAATTTTGGAACACAATTAAAAATATTTGTCACTTCAAAGAAAAAAAGAGTGCCGCTACCAACTTGCTTACCACTAAGGCTAATCAGTCGGACTCTCTGAGCTTCTGTAATGAGTATTTTTCTTCTGTTGGTCAAAAACTCGCTAAAGATATCCTTGCCAGGGTAAATAGGACGGAAGAAGTCCTTTCAAGTATGGTTACCATTAAAAGCAGTCCTCAGCACTCGTTATTCCTTGCACCTACTGATGTCTTGGAAGTCAAGTTCCTCATCTCTCAGCTAAAGGACAAGACTTCTACAGGGCTAGATGGCATTTCGAATCTATTAGTAAAGAGCATTAAAAAGCAAATTATCACCGCTAACCTACATTTTTAATCTTAGCCTTTCTTCGGGCGTTTTCCCAAATTTTTGGAAAACTGCTTCAATTACGCCGATCCATAAGGACGGGTCTGCTGACCTGCCATCTAACTATAGACCAATTTCCCTTCTTAATACCTTCTCCAAACTCCTTGAGAAATTAGTAAATAAGCGCTTGGTTGACTTCTTGGAATCACATAGATTACTTTCTGATAGACAGTTCGGTTTCCGTCAAAAGAAATCAACTGAGGATGCTGTGATGTTAATGACAAACCTAGTTTCGGCTTATCTTGACGGCGGCCTTAACTCTATTGCAGTATTCCTGGACCTCGCCAAGGCTTTCGATACGGTCTCGACTCCCATCCTTCTAAGGAAATTAGAATGTATGGGAATTCGGGGTATAGCTTTGGAGTGGTTTAGGAGCTACTTGTCTGGTAGGAGCCAACTGACGCGCATTGACGGACTAGCAAGTGACAGACTCCCAGTCAACTACGGGGTTCCTCAAGGAAGCATACTTGGGCCGACTCTCTTTATTATTTACATTAATAATATACATGACCTTGATATACCCTCAGCCGAACTTATTTGTTACGCTGATGATACCGCTATTCTTTTTAGAGGTAGCGATTGGGGCAGCGCCTTTGAAGCCGCCGAGTGTGGCCTAGCACGCATATATGAGTGGTTGGAACAAAACCTGCTCACCCTAAATACTAAAAAAACTAAATACTTATGTTTTCATATCACAGCTGCGTCTTGTCCAACCAGGGCATATATTCTGCGTATCCATTCTTGCCGCTTCCGAGGTGCCACCCCTACCGTCTGCAATTGCCTCGCGATCCAGCGGGCAAGTGAGCTGAAATACCTTGGTCTATTATTGTAATTGATAATCACATATTGTATGAGAGTCTGGGGTGGTGCTGCAAAAACTTTCATGCTGGAGCTGGAAAGGGCGCAACGTGGTATTTTCAAGGTAATGCTGGGAAAACCAATTTTGTACCCCACAAATGCCGTATATAATGATATGAAGATGTTGCGCGTGAGGCAGCTGTATATCTTAACTGCTTCTCTAGATACTCACAGGTTCGCCACGCACCTGGAAAACTTTGACACCATTGTTAGTCGTCGTATCTACAGACTGCCTGTGCCCGCTGTAAGGACTAGTTTTGCGAAACGGTTTCCCAAATACTGCCTGGTTGCAACCTACAACAACATGGCAGCGATATGCAACTTCAAGAACTGTTCTCTAAACGAAGTAAAAAAACGCGTTCTACGGTTACTTTGTTCTACGGTTACTTATTATCTTTTCACACACATACACACACACACACACACACACACACACACACACACACACACACACACACACACACACACACACACACACACACACACACACACACACACACACACACACACACACACACACACACACACACACACACACATTCACTTATCTTAAAGTGCCAATACTTCAGCATATTACATTGCATCTGGTCTCTCAAGATACAGGCAAAGCCTAGTTTGAGAGTCTTTGGTAACTGGCGAGACTTTATGGCTTTTTCTTTGTATAATCTAAGCTTAAACACATGTATTATTATTATTTTTTTAGTGGTCAATAAAGATATTTTTATTTTATTTATTTTTTATTTATTTATAAATAATACCATATCTTTGTCTTTTCATTTTGATTTGGCCACCTCCATGGTGTAGTGGCTAGCACGCTGGTTATAAGGCGTCGCCGCTCCGAGGTCCCGGGTTCGATTTCCGGTCGGGTCTATATAGATATCAAAATTTTTACTATTGTCTCGGGTATAGGTATTGTGGTGCCACCGTTGTGTCTAATTTTCCATAACACAAGTGCAATTAGCTACTTTCTTTGGGATCAGAGCAATGTATGTGATTGGTGTCCAATACTTATATCTTTACCATATCAAATGCTGATAGTGTAGTGTATAGAAAGAAACAAATAGTTTTTTCCGGTAAAGGAAAGGTTTTTTTACCGTTTTATTGGTTTGTTAAAAAAAACCTTGGAAAAAAACAGTTTTATTGAAATTTTCGTCATTTGTTTCGAAAAATAAAATAAAACGATTAGGAAAAAACATTTTTTTTAACCAATTTTTAAAACAATGATGAATATTGTAATTTGATCTTGCTCAATAAACTGTTGCATAAAAAAGATGGGTAGATGACTTTGACGTAATGCAATGACGTATCCATAACAGACCAGCAATTTCGCGCGGTCGGACCGACAGCACGGTAGCTCGATTGGAAGAGCATTTGGCCCAGTTAGCCAGAAAGATCCTGGTTCAAGTCTTTTCATGTTCATTCTTTTAAGAATACGAATATGACACTGTGAGTGTAACAAACATTCTAAATAATGAAAATATTCCGCAAAAAAACATCAATAATTTTTCCTTCGTATTTTTACATTTCTTTCATATTTTTTCCGTTTTATTAATAAAAAACATGAAATAATTTATTCTTATTTTCTTGAAACTTTCGAAAAAACTTGTATAAAAACGAGGAAAATTGAAAAAAAAGGGGAAAATTTCCCGCTTTTATCAACGCTAGTAGTGAAAGAGTAAGACTAACTGAGCATGTCCCACTTCTCGTACAGATCGAAGTGTGCCCTATGGCAGTGCGGCCAGAAGAGGATGAAGTTGAGATGCTTGATGTGCTTCGACCTACGATCGCAGATCCTGCGCTTGCGTGCTGCCAGCGTCAGCACTCGGAGCCGTTCAGTGTTCTCTCGCATCTCCTCCTCCATGCGGAGATCTTCTTCCAGTTTTATCTGGTAGAGGTGTGGGAAACACATTAATTACAATAATCTATACTAATATTATAAAGCTGAAGAGTTTGTTTGTTTGTTTGTTTGTTTGTTTGAACGCGCTAATCTCAGAAACTACTGGCCCGATTTGAAAAATTATTTTTATGTTAGATAGTCCATTTATTGAGGAAGGCTTTAAGCTATATAACATAAAGATACGACTCAGAAGACCACAGCAGCAATGAAAAATGTTGCGAAAACGGGAGAAAGATATTCCTTTTGAGAGCTTCCGCTGCATACGCTGCGGAAACCGCTTAAGTTACACAAAAATCATGTATGACAGGATTGTTCAGCATTAAGAGTTCTATAATAAAGTCCGCGACAGCATATGTCTATCTATTATGGTTGACTTACTACAACCTTTTTTATGTTAATAAATTTGTAAAAATAATGCATTATTTTTAGAGGTGTATTATACACACAGGTATTTATTCTTATCAAAATTAATACATTCATCATCACGAGTATTTCATTTAGAACAAAGTTGCCCTTTATATCATTTGATTCCAATAAATATCTTAGGAGCTATCATAGTTTTAACATAACTCCGCACCAAAATAATGTTCGCAGCTTAAGTACAACGTGCGCTTGCGCTAATTATATTATAAAGCTGAAGAATTTGTTGGTTTGTACGTGCTTATCTCAGGAACTGCTGAACCGATTTAAAAAAATATTTCTGTGTTAGATAGCTTATTTATTGAGAAAGGCTTTAGGATATAAAACATCACGCTGCAACGGGTAGGGGAGGGGGCAAACTCAAAACGCGCGGACGAAGTCGCGGGGGACCGCTAGTATATTATGAGGCTGAAGAGTTTGTTTGTTTGAACGCGCTTATCTCAGGGACTGCTGGACCGATTTGAAAAAATATTTCTGTGTTGGATAGCTTATTTATCGAGAAAGGCTTTAGGATATAAAACATGACGCTGCGACGGGAGGGGAGTGAACAAACTCAAAACGCGCGGACGAAGTCGCGGGGGACCGCTAGTTATTTATATTTATAATATTTTGTATTCATAAAGATGAAATAAAATATATATTAACACAATTACAATTTGTAATCATAATGTTCTAAGTTGGAATCAAAACTATTTCATTTTTTAAAAGCACTATTTAGCGATTAGAATCAATGTCGGATTACATTTTGTTTCCTCGCTCCTAGACTACCTGCAGTCGACTTTCAAAATGGCGCACTCGGCTAACCTGCGATATCTGCCGAGGCAGCTGTTAACGCGTCAACAGCACATCGAGAGCACAGCTAGCCGCTGCCTGCTAACGTTGACAGCACACTGCTGTTCGTGTATAAGAACCCTAAGCTTCTCACGTAACCCACAAGCCCTCACTCACAGCTTCTTCCGGCAGCATCTCAGCGATCTCCTGCTTGATTCTTTCCACCCCTGTGTCGATCTCTCGCTGCGTCAGAGCCAGCTCCTCCTCCATGAGGCGGCACAGCTCTATACCGTTGGAACCGAACATGGCTCTGGTTAGTTTCCCCTTCTGAAATGAAAGAATCTCTGAATTGGAGTCAGGTTAACACTAAGCTGTCAGTCAAATCCGCTTGCGTTAACAATAACTTGTTGGTAACAATTAGTGTAATTAATGAATAGTCCCTCTAGCCGATTTGGCCAGTCACAAATGACTAACCGACCGCGCGGGACATATTATTATAGTGCATAAGTGTGTGCGCAAACACAGGTGCACTCTCTATTCCTCTCACTCTCATAGCCCGAAGGGACAGCAATCTGACACGACCGGAGAGAGATCAGGCGCAGGACCAACAGCTTTTCCGAGGCACGGGGGTGAAACACCGCCAACTTACAAACTCCGAACAGAAAAACCCAGGTACATATTTTTGGCCCGACCCGGGGATCGAACCCGGGACCTCTGACGCAGCCGTCGCTTGAAAGTGCAACCCTCTAACCGCTGCGCCACCGAAGCAGTCTTAACAAATACGTGAGTTATTAAAGAGCAATGTTTGTGCACTCAGATATAGATTATATATCATCATGGTTAAGGAATAAAAAAAACTTACAACAATGAAAAGAAATACAGGTTCGCTTTTGCCTTTGAATCTTTTCAATGGCTCAATGTGGTCTGACACTGCCTGTAGATGTGATAAAAACAAACTATATAATTGGTTTATACATTCATCAATATTTGTCAGCAAGATCATAAATAGTCATAATTAATATTAACACAGTGGTAATGTCAGAATTACCTTCACCATAGCGATTCTATCCTGCCCGATTTCCAATTTGCTTCTTCTGACAGCGTGCTGAGTCGCCAGACATGGCCCACAGAAGTCTGAGTACACTTCCATACCTAAGAAAAATACAGCCGTAATTATAAGAAACGTCGGAAATCCAAAAGAGTTAAGTTCGCTATTCTTCCACCTTGTAAGTAGTACGACTACCGTCTGATAATAGTCGAACTTTAAAGAAAGATACAAAAAATGTTATGGCTCAGAACAGCCAAGCAATAACAGCTCCGATTGGGCCTACGTACGTAATTGAATTTAATACATAGCGTTGCTACGGTTGCTACGAAATTATTGCTACAGAAAGCGAACAGCTAAAGAAGAGAGTCTACTGCGGATAACGAAATCCGTCAATTCAATTATTGTTTTGGCAATCTCAATGATTTTAACGACTTAAAACTGGACAAAACGACTGAAAAAGGTAGTAATCAATTCAACCTGTGTGTATGTAATATCGTCAGAATTTGATAAAGTTATTTAATAATTATTATAATGGTCTATTAAGGCTTCCTAACACTTGTGCAAAATTTCGTATGTGTATGTATCTATACTAATATTATAAAGCTGAAGAGTTTGTTTGTTTGTTTGAACGCGCTAATCTCAAAAACTACTGGCCCGATTTGAAAAATTATTTTTACGTTGGATAGTCTATTTATCGAGGAAGGCTTTAGGGTATATAACATAAAGATCCGACTCATAAGACCACAGCAGAAATGAAAAATGCTGCGAAAGCGGGAGAAAGATATTCCTTTTGAGAGCTTCCGCTGCATACGCTGCGGAAACCGCTTAAGTTACACAAAAATCATGTATGACAGGATTGTTCAACATCAAGAGTTCTATAATAAAGTCCGCGACAGCATATGTCTATCTTTTATGGTTGACTTACTACAACCTTTTTTATGTTCATAAATTTGTAAAAAAATAATGCATTATTTTTAGAGGTGTATTATACACACAGGTATTTATTCTTATCAAAATTAATAGATTCATCATCACGAACATTTCATTTAGAACCAAGTTGCCCTTTATATCATTTGATTTAAATATATATCTTAGGAGCTATCACAGTTTTAACATAACTCCGCACCAAAATAATGTTCGCAGCTTAAGTACAACGTGCGCTTGCGCTAATATATTATAAATCTAAAGAGTTTGTTTGTTTTAAAGGGGCTTATCTCAGGAACTGCTGGACCGATTTAAAAAAATATTCCTGTGTTGGATAGCTTATTTATCGAGAAAGGCTTGAGGATATAAAACATGACGCTGTGACGGGAGGGGAGGGAGCAAACTCAAAACGCGCGGACAAAGTCGCGGGGGACCGCTAGTATATTATAAAGCTGAAGAGTTTGTTTGTTTGAACGCGCTTATCTCAGGAACTGCTGGACCGATTTGAAAAAATATTTCTGTGTTGGATAGTTTATTTATCGAGAAAGGCTTTAGAATATAAAACATGACGCTGCGACGGGAGGGGAGGGAGCAAACTCAAAACGCGCGGACGAAGTCGCGGGGGACCGCTAGTGTTTATATATTTGTATGTAGCTCAGGATTTAAAACGACGCTATTCTACGCTGTACGTTTATGCTTCAGCATGTTTCACACACCGTATTCCGTAGCAGTAGCCAATGCAGTGAGAGTGCTACATCTACTCCTCGTAGTTGACTACGAAGCTATTCGTAAGCTCACCTACACAGCTATAACATTAGCACTTCTACGGCGTAGTCCGTAGTCTTCTACTGTGCCACATAGCATTACCATTACTCTACATTTGTAGTATTGCTAGATGTAAAGAGCTATTTTGAATCAGGTAGACTTCTTAAACTTTTGTGGTAGAAGTTTACTATTATTTCAACTTCTATTTCGATTGGTCACCATAGCCAAATCAGGTTGGAGAGGGTTTTTTTCGGGTTTTTTGGCCTTGCACAGCAAAAGAAGTGAATGGGACGACGATCGAAAGGTAGTGAAACAGATTTTACGGAAAAATAACTGACTATTATAGGAAAGGATCAGAAAAGTGGAGTTCAGAGAGTAAGAAACATTAATTTAGAATTACATTAATATTTACAACTTTATATTATTTTTGGAAGTAGGAATCGGAATACGAAGGGATATCAGGGAAGGAAAGACTAATGAAAGAGGATCTATCGTATGAAGGACAGGCAAAAAATAAATGGTTTAAGTCCCCAATAACAGTGCCACATCCGATCATTGTCAACAATCTTCAACCGAGCAAGATTGGAGTGTTTGTTACTAACTATTTTAACGATGTAGTTTTATTATCCTGATTCTTACATATAAGTTGGTGGACGTGTGTCTCTAGGTAAGCATCAAATTCTTCGTTATTCTCTACTGTATCTTGAATAGAAACCTGTCCTTTCCGAGCCATCGGTATTTGATTCACAAATTATGCGGTTAAGTTTATTTCACAAATCCATAAGAGGTCGTTGCACAAATCTATTCAAATCTCAACTCGTCTCGTGTCAAATAGTGACAAGAGAAGACTGACTGACAAGATCAAGAACACTGATCATGTAATCTTTTTATATGATGTACAGTGCGGCATTGATCGTTTGGCCAACGGCAAATATCAGAACTAACACTGTCAAATTCAAAAACGCGGTTGCCAGATTAATGTAGCGAAATCTCCCGAATCTTACAAGAGATTCTCCGACTTTACCTTTTATTGTATTTTCGCATGTGTTCTCTGTAGACTATTAAAATTATTAGTTTTAAGTATTGTAGAGCTCATTTAACACCTATAAAGTTTAAATTTTCAATTATTTTTATTGTTAGTGCAATTGTTTTCAATGATTAAATATACGTAGAAGAACCAAGGTAACGGACATAGCCTTGAGAATCAGTAAGCTCAAGTGGCAGTGGGCCGGGCACAGCGCGAAGAACGATGGCCGTTGTGGCAGGAAAGTTCTAGATTGGAGACCCTTCGACCAAAGACGCAGCGTAGGACGTCCACCAACAAGATGGACAGACGACCTTAAACAGATCGCAGGATCAAACTGGATGCAGACCGCTAGTGATCGGTCGCTATGGAAAGCCGTGGGGGAGGCCTATGTTCAGCAGTGGACGTCCTTTGGCTGATAATGATGATGATGATGATGACATGTATATAGGTAGTACTATTTAAATCATTACCGTTCCCATTGGTCTCATTTGTTATTTGTCAGGCAAATAATAAGGTAAAAAATAAAATACCCTAAAACAAATAGGACTTCCTGAATCAAGGGAGATTTTCTTGCACTAGCTACCCGTATTGAATGCTGGGGGGCCAGCTTCTGGCCAACAGATGACGTTGAGAGAGGGGCGCCCCCCTGTCAACGTTATCCAGCCAGAAGATCCTTGTCGCCCTGTAATCCACTGATAGGGGATAGTACTTCTATCATAGAAGTTCTATGATCATGTATCAGATCAGATCGGACACTACAGAGCCGAGCGAGCTATTTATAATGTTAAACCTCAAGATTCCTTACGAGACGTGTTTAAATAAATTAGAATAATAACTGTAGCTCTTTCAGTATATTTACGAAAATTAAATATATGTACGGAAAAAATACATTCATTCACGAAAATAAGTGACATACACAAATATAATACTAGGAATAACGATAAGCTTGCTATTCCACAATTTAGGCTTCGAAAGGTTGGTAATTCTTTCATAGGGAAATGTATTATTTTTTTCAATAAACTACCAGAACACATTGTAAACTTACCGGTTAATAAATTTAAAACTGTTATTAAAGAAACCCTTATGACGAAAGGGTATTATAAAGTAGATGCTTATTTCAAGGATAATAATGTATGGACTTGCATTATCACTACAAACATTGTAAACCTTTTGAAAAGAGGCATTGACAATAGTGACTGAGTTTGTTGAGCAGCTTCTTCTCAGCACTAGTCTACAATTGTCCCAAAGCTGTGGTAGGGTTTATATTGGGACATGTAAAAGTGCCCATAGTGGGCCTATTTGCATAAATAAATGACTTTTATGCCCGCTTAAAAACTCGACTGAGTAAAACATGCAGCGAAACTGACTAGCCTTTAATTTGTAGAAGATCTCATGTGACTAGGATGCATATTGTCCGATATATATGTGAAAACTTAACATTCAAACGCTCCTCCCAGTTCAAGAGGTACGGGCTGGTACTCGTACTTTTGATATGTTACCTCCTAACTAGTCCAGACAGTCACAAAGTCAAAAATTTTGCTTCCAGTGATGCCCTTAACTTTTTTTTCCTGACCTAATAGATTCAACTAAAAATACAGTGTGTCGCTAGATATAGCAGATATAGTTCAATCCAGATATGAGGTGAAAGTTGACTTAAAATGAAACATCGATATCGACTAACTATTTTAAATAAATTGACATTTTTGCAAGTAGCGTCCCAATACAAAATGAGAATTTCGTTATTCAATAGAAGCATAATTACTATTTTTTAAAGTTCGATTTTATGTCTACTTGCACCTCCAATAAGGATTACACTATATCTAGGGACACACTGTGTAGCATTAATAATTATTGGAAAACAATTAAAAAATACACTGAATTTCACATTTATGATAAAAAAAGTAAATGATGATCATTCAGTACATAACAATTATATAAAATTAATAAAATATCAAACTAATAAATCACGCATTTAACAAAATATGACAAATCCGTATAGTATCACTAAGACCGATCTTTTCCTACAGCATTCTTCTTTAATTATTTTCTTCTCTTTTCTTTCGAGCTTGAAGCCTTCTCATTGGACTTCTTGTTAGCTTCTTTGTCGTCTTTAAATGTCACTTTACTCTTCTGTTTTTGCAAAGTCGCTTGTTCTTCCTGCAATTTCGCGAACGAGAGAAAAACTTCCTCCAGAGTCGTTTCTGAGACTGAATAGTCCTGTATCAGCTCAGAAGATGATTTCTTCAGGTTCTCCATATATTCGAACAGTATACTGTAAGGCATCGTCACGTTTATGTGGTAGTGCAGCATAGTCTGTGGAAATAATTAAGTTCAATTAACTTGTTTTGTATTTGCCGAAAAAACAAAAAAAAAACACAAATCGAACAACATCGTTACTGTGTGTGAAGTAATTTGGTGTTGCCAGTTTTTTTTTAATCTGTCATATTTGTAATTGAAATAAAAAATATTTATTTTTAAGAAAACAAAATACAGGGTAACACATTGTTTTACGAGAAATTTGGCACACAAAACAGAGTTACAAAATAAAAGTAACAATTCCAATGCTCTAAGATTTGTTGCAGCTCCAAGGTCGAGTGCATACAGCATGCAAATCGAGTTATCAATCTTAAGTGATTACATACGGATCCGAAACATGGTAAGAGATTACTATGGGCCTAACAAAGAAGCTCAAAATCACACAAAGAACGATGGAGGGCTATGCTCGGTGTATCTCTACGAGACCAAATCATGAATGAGGAGATAGGTAAAAGAACTAAGGTAACGGACCCTGCGAGCCAGTAAGCCCAAGTAGCAATGGGCAGGGCACGCGAAGAAAAAATTGCCGTTGGGACAGAAAGTTTTGGAGACCCTTTGACGAATGGCGCAGCGTAGGACTTTCACCGACAAGAGAGGCAGACGACCTTGTAAAGATTGCAGGATCGCACTGGATGTAGACCGCTCACAACCGGTCGCTGTGGAAAACCGAGACCTATGTTCAGCAGTGGATGTATCTTGGCTGATAATGATGGTAATTATGATGAATATAGTTAGTTGATGTATGAAACAAACAAAAACACTCACCCTATGCTGATCCTTGAGGACGCAGCTAAATGCTTTTTCAATTTTTTTCTTCAGTTGATTCACTTTCTTTAGCCGGGTATCGTCATCATCAGTCACTGCAATAAAAAAAATAGACGACGTACGAAACATTGACACATTTTCGATAAGGACCATGATACTACATTGGTCAATTGGTCATTGGTCAACTACATTACAGTCATCATCTTCCTTCTTCTTTCTTCAATTTATTCAATTTAGGACATAAAAAGACACTTATGAACGTCAATAATTATTTAATATCAATCAATTATGGCCCATATGAGTCATGTCTCATGTGCCCAGAACATGTCTCCTTATCTTTTAGACCCTACTAGCTATGATACGATCTATTCTTTTGCCTGGTTTCCAGTTTATTTGGGGTCGGCGCAGTATATTTTTCGATTTTACACTATTCTATCTCCTTTCAAATTCATATCGTGTTTCACACAGTCTACCCATTTCATTTCCCTTCAACCATTTACATTCATACTCATCACTTTTTTAGTTACATGACTATTTTAAAGTATTTAAACTACTTTACAGTATGTGTCAAAAAGCATGAAATGAAAGCGTAAATGTGTGTGTTAAAACTAAAATATTTTTAGACTGACAATATCACAAAAGTACAAATTATTTCTGAGGTAAGCAGGAGGAGGTGGCAGGTAACGGTACGTGAGCGGTAACAGGGGGTTTGACATGATTTATAAGACGCACACAAGGCTTAGAAGATATTAGGCATAGGTTGACGTTTGTCTACCTTCCCTGTCCCACCACTCACATACCTCAGGCGGTAACTAGCGTCTAGCTCTTCCACGAGGAATATACGTACAGTGCTTTAGGTTGAAGATGACGGAGTGTCCTGTAGCGTACGTAGACTTCAGGAAGGCCGGTGTACCCAACGCGCAGATCTGGCCAGCAGCCATCATGGCGATGCGGTGGCAAAGCATCTCCATCTCGTCCAAGCTGACATTGTGGTATTTAAAGACATTGAAAATAGGCAGAAATGTATTTTTATCTTTACTACTATGATCTATCTATTTATTTGGTGGTGGTGTCTGATGATCTGAGATCTATTGTGGGTGCCGGAATAAATGTTGATAAAGTTCGGCCAATGGGGTTGAATTCACGAGACTTTTGCGAGATCATGATCAAAACGCAAAGTAATAATAGTCCCCCTAGCCGATTTCGACTACGGTGGTCAGTCACAATGAGTAACCGACTGCGCGGGACATATTATAGTGCAAAAGTGTGTGCAAACACAGGTGCACTCTCTATTCCTCTCACTCTCATTGCCCGATGGGACAGCAATCTGACACGACCGGGGAGACCAGCCGGCGCAGGACCAACGGCTTTACGTGCTTTCCGAGGCACTGGGGCGAAACACCGCCAATTTCCAAACTCCGGGCTACCCTTACAATTTCTGAACAGGAAAACCCAGGTACATATGTTTGGCCTGACCCGGGAATCGAACCCGGGACCTTTGGTGCAGCCATCGCTTTAAAGTTCGACCCTCTAACCGCTGCGCCACCGAGGCAGTACGCTAACGCAAAGTACGCTCCAGGCAAAAGCATACAATTTGCCGTCGCATCTATTACCCCAGCTGTTTGATCGTCTAAGAGTAAGTTCATGAATCCTCATGTACAATAGGGTAAAACCTCACCTGTGTGAGGTGATGATCAGAGCGCGGTGTTCTTTCAAGGCACGTTTCAGGGCGAACCACACAGCCCTACGCGCAGCCACATCCACTCCAGCTGTGGGTTCGTCTAAGAGGGTGGTAGGTGCGCCGGTACACAGCGCAGCAGCGGCCGCCATCCGTCGCTTGCACCCGCCACTGTACTCCGAAACAAGGCGGTCACTGTACTTCAACAAGTCTGCCAACATGAAGAAATAAATATAAATTGAAGCGGCGTCTTATTGGACCATTCATACTCCTAAATATCATCATCATTATCAGCCAAAGGACGTCCACTGCTGAACAAAGGCCTCCCCCACTGTTTCTACAGCGACTGATCACAAGCGGTCTGCATTCAGTTTGACCTTGCAATCGACGAACAACGCCGCGTCTTTGTTCGAAGGATCTCCAATCTAGACCTTATCTGCCACAATGGCCATCAGGCCGTAAATGTATGTTACCTGAATGTAGAGGTCATTTTTGTCTACGACAGTCCAATTCTAATGTAAATATAAAATAAACAAAACATTTTTTTCCAGGCAACAATACAGGCCGATACAATAATAATAAATCCACTTTTAAAGTTACTCCCCGCAACTTATGTTATATATTAAATCAGCACGTATTGTATTGTTTTCTACCAAAGCCTTATAATTACCTGTTTTTACTGCCTTCCTAAATAAATAAACTATGTAACACAAACCTATTTTTTGAAACTAGGACAGGAAATTTTGGAGATGAGGGCGTTAAAACACAGAAACTTTTAGCTACATAATATTAGGAAGGGTTAATTCATATATTTAAACTTTATTGCATTAAAAGTTTAATACAACAATGTACAATTGACGGACTTAACACTTTATGATATTCTCTACCAGTCAACCGTTTTGTAATGCAGAAAGCTTAATTAGTGACGGAACATAAAAAAAAACTGAGAAGAGTGTGGTACAATCGAATAACACAACTTTGTTTAAACTAGCGGGCACCAGCGACTGCGTCCGCGCGTTTTGAATTTGCGTCCCCTCCCGTTGCAGCGTGATGTTTTGTTGCCTAAAGCCTTCCTCGATAAATAAGCTCTTCAACACAAAAAAAAATTTTCGAATCGGTCAAGTAGTTCCTGTGATTAGCGCATTCATACAAACTAACTCTTCAGTTTATAATATAAGTCTAGATTAACTTCCCGCTATCTGTTCTATAGACAGATTAGCAATAGTACATTATGATTCAAGTGTGCTAAGTTGACCATTATATACAAGGCGATATTGTGTGCGCACGAGCGAACGCGAGTGCGCCATAAGAAAGCCGCGTATAGTATGGTCACAGGCACACGTGTTTCATACGACGTTTTTAACACACTTGCGAGGTATAAACAAGACTCTTCATCAAGTAAGTTTTAATTATTAAAACAGTAAAAATACATTTCACTCCATTCTGATGGCAAAAGACTATCGCACGCGTATTTCGCCTCGATACGTATGTCCGGCGGAGTTAATAATAGGTTTTCTTCATTTTCTTCACTTGAAGAAGACATTTTCGTTAATATTAAACTTCACAATAATAAATCCAAACTTCGTCACAGCCGACAATTAATTTGGAAAAATAGCGCGTTGTTTTTTACGTCCGCGATACCGATGCGCGCGCAAGGCTAAGGCGCGAACTAGATCGGCCAACAGCCAAGTTTTAAAAATGTAAAAAATCGTGTTTAAAACACAAATTTCAGAAAACGTTAAATGAATTTGTGTTAGTTTTTTTGTAGTAAAGCTGGATTTACCATTTCTTGAAATAAATATGTAGATACTGTTCTTTTTCGCATAAATACTGTTTATTGCTAAAATAAAAGTTATAACCCAACTACATAAATTATATCGCTTCTTCTTCTTGTTTACTACTTGGTACTAGAGTACACATGTAAATTGGTCGGGTTAATAAACTAAAGGCACTAGTGCAATAATATAATGAAAAAGCACGCGTGTTTAATATCTAGGATTGTGAGCAAAAAATCGGTGGAATAAAAACGTCATTTTGAGCAAGTGTGTTGAAAACAATATTAGTTACTGTTACTAATATCCAATAATCTCTGGCATGATCAGGAGGTCGATCTCGCAGCAATCGAACTTTTTTCGTGTGGTAATTCGATTGCGAGTTTAAAACCGTTTTACCTAAGAAATCAAGTAAAATATCGACACGTAAAAAACTATAGCACAAACAAAATCTAAATACATAGAAATCGTGACGTTGAGAAATCAAATACTATTTTTTCTTCGACAAAGAAAATTCGATCGGTGAACTTATTTCGTATACGAATTTCACGAGAATTGGCTCCCAAGTTAGTACGATTGTTTCATACCGACGAGTTTAATCCAGTTCAGTGCCTCCGTGTCCGCGTCCTTCTGACTGAGGCCCTTACAAGCGAGCAGCATCTGGAGATTCTGTCGCCCCGTCAGGAACTGATCGAGGCCTTCAAATTGAGGACAGTAGGACAGAGATCTCAGGTACTGAAATACAAAATTCAAAATTTTGCTTACGATCTTCTTTTTAAAGCTGGCGCAGTCAGTTTTCGGCAACTCTCACCAAGATATGCTTCAGAGAGAGTATATAAATAATCTCGGAAAATTGCTAAGAGGCGGCCATTTTTAAGATATTTTACATAAAGGGCTATCCAAATTTTGTATGTTAGCCGAATATCCGTAGATTTCTAGATATAGAGGGTGCTGTTTGGGTCAGCGACGAGCGTCTCACGGGTAGATGTACAAACAATACTGATAACAAAAAAATATAATTTTTGGAATGGAAAAAGACATAATTTATTAATGCGATACAGCGATCAAGTCAAAACTACCAACACCAGGTAGCCTCGGTAGTTCGTAGCTTACTAGCTACGGCGCAGTATTTCGTAGATACGCACTAGCTGTGCACGAGGGTGCCAATTTCCCCATTCGTTTTGCCATTTTTTAGAATGTTGTGAAGAGGTTTTCTTTCATAAAACTTGCATATAATTTAAAGAAAATATTTTTTTCGTGTCATTGACCAAATCAACATTCTGTATATTTTTTTCCTAAATATTTAGAATTTTTAATCCTGTATTTTTTTTCGTAAATATTAAGATTTTTTTATTCCTCCACTTTAACAGGTTTTATGTTGTTTTTTTATGTAATAAAGTGTGATTCTTATAAATTAAACTTACTTCGACAAAATTGTGAGCTAGCCTAAACTAAGACCGGCAAAAGTTAAAATAAAAAAATATGCCTTGACAACTAAAGAACCCAAAAAACGATTTTGGACGTCACCGCTTAGGCCACTCACACACGTCATACGTCCAATTTTCTTATAATAACCTATCACTCTAACGACTTTCGACTAACGAAACAAATGATGTAGAGACCTTTTTAACACATGGAGGTTTCAGGAAATGTCCGTTTGAGTATATTTGGCCTTTGGTCCGGGGTTTGGTGACAGTTATCATTTGAAAGACAGTTGACTTGCCCGCGCCGTTCACCCCGAGCAAACCGAAGCATTCGCCTGACAACACATAAAATATCAGTACCGTTACCATGACTTTACTCGCTAGCGACGATGGTTTTACTCGCTAGCGACGACGTCCCTTTTTGTATAGAAATTTTTTAGTTCTGTCAGTGACCGCTAGAGGCGCTGTTCAATTTTCCATAGATTTTTTTTCACGTCGTCGCTAGCGAGTAAAACCGTCGTAAAGTCATGGTACGGTACAGTAGGTTATATTGCTCGGTTGAACCGTTTTACTTTAACTATAACTGAAAGTCGAATAACTAATTAACTACTACAACAACTAAGTTGACGGCTGTATTATAGTTTGGTATAAATACTAATGACCTAAATACATTTGCGGCCTATTCCGCAATGTCCTGATAAGTTCTGGTTAAAGGTATATGTCTTATACTTCATACGAAATCATGTTCCATATTCGAATAAAGCCATTTTTACCATTGCACTGGACCCTAACCTAACCATGACCACGGTAATGTTATTTATATACTAGTATTGTAACTCGGTCGTATCTTTGAAATAAATGCCTACAGTCGCGCGGTACGCAAACATGCGATAAGCCTGCACCAGCCAGCATTTTAATTTCCATTTACTTTTGTGATCGAGAATATACTTTTCATATATGTACACAGTCCAAAGGAAAGGATGTCCAAAGAAATGGAAAGGAATATGTCATTTTTATACGCTAGCTCATTGTGTTTTCAGAACCATGTCGCGTATTTTAAAAGATGACTTGGGACTTGCAGCGTATAAGAGACGCACTGGTAATTTTTTAACTGATAATTTAAAAAGAATAGGGTGGTAAAATCGAAAAACCTACTGAAGCGATACGCAAAGGGAGGTCACAGAAAAATTTTGTTTACGGATGCGAAAATCTTTACAATTGAGCAACATTTTAACAAACAAAATGACCGTATTTAAAGTGCTCAAACCTCTAAGGAAGCTTTCCAATTAGTCGGCAGAGTGCAACGTGGGCATTACCCGACTTCAGTGATGGTTTGGTGGGGTGTTAGCTATGAAGGAGTGACTGAGCCATATTTTTGTGAAAAAGGTATCAAAACATCGGCACAAGTGTATTAAGATACCATTCTTGAGAAGGTAGTTAAGCCCCTTAACAACATCATGTTCCAATAAGGCTTGGCGCCGGGTCATAAAGCTCCACGCAGTCTTGGTTAAAAGCGAACGTTTCGGACTTCATCAGAGCTGATGACTGGCCGTCGTCTAGTTCCGATCTTAATCCGCTGGATTATGATTTATGGTCAGTTTTAGAGAGTAGGTACGGCTTGCTCTAAACGCCATGATAATTTGGAGTCCCTTAAACAATCCATACGATTGGCAGTGAAGAATTTTCCCATGGAAAGAGTGCGTGCTTCTATTGATAACTGACCTCAACGTTTAAAGGACTGTATTGCAGCCAATGGAGACCACTTCGAATAAGCTTTTCATATTTTAAATTGTTTTATATTTATGTATAAAACTAACACACTGTAAAAGTAATAAATATTATTTGCATATTTTTTTTCTTTGTGACAGTATTTATTGCAAGACTAGGTATATACCTAAACAAGTAAAATACTTTGTGAATTGAATAAGAAGTGTTTTAAAATGCGTGTTAAGTTTTTATTGATATATTTAATTAAAAACCATGTTCAATCAACAAATCGATAAATATTTTCGCGTGGTATTTACAGTCGCACAATGTTTACCTCACCGTTATACTAATAACTTGATTATTCGCGACTTAAATTCGCGAATTAAACGCGAATTTAAAAAACCGCATTTTTACAAAAAGCTTAATTAAAAATTGTGTTAAGAACGCTTCCTGTCAAAAATGTATTAGTAATCATTACAAAAAAATGGTCCATAAAACAACAACACACCGTCCGTGCGTTCAGCGGCACGGTCTAAGATGTTTTTAAATTATAGATTTATCGTAAGCGCTTTTAAATGGCTACACGAAAAGCAGGTAATTTCCCGGTGTGCATTTAGTTGAGCACGCTTTCTCTTTATGGCTATACGCCCCGACAACGCCTTAAATTATTAAGTTTTCTGGTAAAAAATGCCTACCTGTGTGTTTGGAGTAGTACCAATTACACTTTAACTGTTAAAGACAAAAAAACGTGTCATTACATTCATAAGTAAAGTTTTTTCATTTAAAAGTATAAAAACTTAAAATACGTATTTAGTCTTTACCATAATTCGGCAATGCTTTACATTAGGCTAAAGAGCGAGATGTCACGCGCTCGCGCCAATAAGCGCTCAGTAGCAAACAGTACGTAACGAATGTTACATATTTATCTCTTTCTATCAACAGGCATGCCCCATCATTTGACACAACTAAACGTTCGTATATAGAGTAATCCTTGCGCTACTTTAAAATGCTTTAATGTAGGTGTATAACATGTCTATCCTTTTGAACTTCATTGGGCACGGTCGCTTCTCGTGACTGAATGCGTACCGAGCGCATACCGGGCGCGAAATCTTAGCTCTCGCTTCGTCCGTTTGTACGAAGTTGGAATACTGTATAGACAGCATAGCAGTGTCATCGCCGTGCTAGGCCCGTGTCAGGCACGAAAACCAACGCGATGTACCTATCCTGACGTCTTTACCTTGCACACTGTGATAAGGATCTTGCCGGGGTGCCAAGACGCCCCGTGCATGGCACGTTAAGGGTGTTGGTCAGTGACAGAACGGTCTAGTTAGTGGGCGAGGTGTTCTAGCTTCCAATAAAACAAAAAAAACCTAGCAAGGTCATCTCGTATCTACGGTGTCGGAGTACTGGGCAAATACCTTACAACTTTATTCGTTGGTTAGTACTTATTTGCAGATAGTAATACAGGCCCTTAGTAGCTAATAATAATAATTCAGAACCTTTTTTGACGGAGAAGCTGACACCTTTGACCGCATTGAACGAATTTAAACACTCTATGTAGTTCTTGTGGACGTCCGATACAAGCATTTGATCCTTGATCTCAGTGATCGCTGAAAATTTAAATTTTAATTAACATTCACTATAAACAAATTTGAAACACATACGCAAAACAAAGCGCAAGCCAATCAAGAAGGCAGAGCCAAAACTGATAGCTTGTTATTTAATATCCCAAAAATAATGGACGACTGCGATATTTAAAACAGTAATTTATACGTAAACAATAATAATACCCCAACACCCGAGCGGTCTCATGAGACCGCATAACAATAGAACATCTATTGCGTCTCGTTCACATATGCTTGAGGGAATAAAAATAATCATTTGAAGACACAAATGTTGCAGTAGTTAGCGCTTGTGACTACAAATCAGCGGGTCGCAGATTAGAAAAAGATTTCTAACGCAAAATTAATATCCTTAAGTTGTAACTTCACTATAACCATTTGCACGCTGCGTCTTTTAGCAGCAGTGGAATCGCGATGCAGCAGTCGTAATATATTAACTTTTACACACTTGCGCTTCTTTTAGCATCGATACAGTCGCGATACTAACGCGCGTTAGCATCAATGGAGTCGCGATGCAGAAGCTGCGAATTGACAAATTATGTTCTGTATATAGGCGACTGCATTGACACAAACGTGCGACTAATCAACGGGTGAATATAATTACTTGCCTTAAGACTAGGTATTAATATATAAATATTTATAATAAATAGTTAAAACTAACGTCGTTTAATAGTCTCCTCGACGTATGTTTGCTCCTGTTTGATTATAATATCGTCAGCCATTCGCGCTTTCGGCTTGTACCAGTAAGCCATTAAAGTTTCATTCGTCAATTCTACACCTCTTTGGCACAAAAGTAAGAATATCTACAAAATATATACAGAATACATCCGTTGCTAAATATAGTAAAGACCCAAAGAGAAGTCGTCAAAAAATGTATTAATAGTAGTTTACAATATAAAGTGTAAAGTAAGCCTGGGAACATCCCACAGCTGGGCAAAGGCCTCACCTCAAGTATATAAGATGGATTGAGCCATACTTTAAATACTGGCATGCTATGATAACTTATTTTCTACCATGATTACTCATAACAAAGATACTCACCAAAGATGATAAAAATTGGACAAATAAAATGATAAATTCCTCGCCTATGCCATTCATACTAAAATAGCTCACCGGGTTTGACGTGAAACCTGAAAGTGATAAGTAAATACACACATAGTCAATGATTTTAAAAAGAATAGATCAGTTACCCGCGCGCGATATGTAGGTAAAGACGCGAAAAGATCCTAATTAGAACATCTTACTCTTAGTTTGCGAATAGCTATACACCAAGTGTGACGTCTCTGATAGTGATTGTAAATCCTATAAAGTGTCATCGTGTGTGTTTCAGAAGTGTACAAAATATGATAAGAAAGTAAAATCAGCTCAGGAGATCTCGTATGACATGTAGGTAAAAAAGAATTACGCATAAATCAATAAATATTAAATATTTTTACTTAAAATTCATTTTACAATACGGTTATAAAGTTGAAGGAGAAAGTAAATCGTAAATCGTAACGAAAGAGCTGTCCTAATTTCATATCATAGCTACGTAGCAAGCACTCTCAGATATGGTGTAATTTTCTGGGGAAATTCTACCGATAGGGACAAAGTATTTAAAGCCCAAAAGTCCTGCATAAGATCAATGTTTAGGCTTAAATGTGACGACTCCTGTAAACCTTATTTTATTGACAAAAAAATCTTAACACTGCCGTGCATCTATATTTTGGAATGTGCTTTGTTTATAAGACATAACATTGAAAATTTTGAATTTATGGCTCGAGAACGCCACAAGGATAAATTGTGCTCAGTTGGTGCTAAATCAAGCCTATTTAGTAAAAGTGTATTTGGTAATGCTCCCCGGATTTACAACAAAATACCAAAAACAATCAGAGACTTGAATGACATTAATATATTTAAATCTAAATTGCATGAATATTTAATTGGAAAATGTTTCTATACTATTAATGAGTTTGTGACGTAGAGAGCTTCTGACTGACATAATTAATTAATTAATTTTAATTTCTTTTTGTAATCGATTGAATTTACCTTAATTATTATTGTATTAACTGTATTTTTAACATGTGCCCTTCTATTATTGTACGCCCTAGCTAGAAGCAGGACACAGAGAGTACTTCTACCATTGTTCAACTTTTTTAACCTGTGATCCACAATAAAGATTTTTATCATTATCATTATCAAAAAAAAAAAATTTTGCAAGTGTGAAAAGGACGCAATGTACTCGACACCAAGTCGATCATAGATTGGTTATAAGTAATTCAAGTGTGCAGTGGAGGGCAATGATTGGTCAATAAGTGATATTTTGTTTACACTGGAGCGAAACAGAGAATCTCTCACTATCTCTTTTTAAAAATATGATATCTCTTTCACATACCGTCTAGGAATGTGGTCAATAAAAATTGCGCATGAGTGCTGTTGCTCCCGATCAGGCACAGATTTTTGGTTTGTGAGCGTTTAACGTACCTATCTATTCTTTTTTAAATCATTGCAGATAGTGAATTACTTTATTAGAAATTAAAATGTGAAGTCACAAAATTTTGATACAAAGTTTTTGTTTATTCCTACAACAATATACTCGCGATGTCGACAGATAAGAATTCGAACCCATTGCTCGCAGGATTTGAAACTGACTGGATGACTCTAATCGGCGACTCTAAAAGTCGTGAGGTAACAATTTCAATAGAGATAGGAATATACAGCACGCCGCTTTATCGCTAAGTGCACGCGAGATAGACATGAATTGTCAGTGACATATCTCGTCAACCTCGCGACCAAAGGACTTGAGCCGATAAGCCGTAAAACCAATACAAAAAAAAGCAACCTAAGGACGTTTGAAAACTTAACATAAATCTTTTGGCACGCTTACATTGTAGGTAGTCTTTTTTTATTGGAACCGTGCGCGACTACAGCGTCACAAACTATTGGAGGACGCTCAAATGACAAATGGCTGGCTGTCATTTCAAAAAGTAATTATGCCAAAGTTATTTTAACGAAATGACGACCTCCGTGGTAAAGTGGCTAAGCACGCTGAGTTCGGTTGGCTTGGTTCCCCAACCACCTATTTATACACAGCGAATAGTAAAAACAAAACATGAAACAAGGAGAGACTTACCGCAACAAGCGCCTGAGAATTGTGAAGCCAAATTATCCGTATGAGGGCACAATTTTCTATTCAAAGTGCACAGAGCATTGAGTGCCGCTGTGTCAGCGCATTTATTGATGGCCGAATAATACGCGTACTGCGGAACGATTATCTTGGCAATCCGCTTAAGAAGCGGTTTATTTAAAGCTTCAATTTTAAAAATCATAGGAATAATCACGACTGAAAAAAATATATTTGTAGATTAGTTACGAGATTTTTACTGATATTAAAACTCCATATAAAAATCATTAACTAAATGTTTTTTATTATAAATATTAGTTATAAACATGAAAGAAAGTTGTGCTAGTAAAACTATTTATAAGTCAAGAACGATAAATCGATTTGGCTGGAAATTGATGGGGAGGTAGCTTACGGGGTCGGGGCTGGGGCAGGATGGGGCCGGGGCAAAAGAACCCGTTCGGTGGGACCACTGAACTTGGACTTGCTCCCTCCCCTCCCGTTACAGCGTGATCCCCCGTGACTTGCTCCCTCCCCTCGCGTTGCAGCGTGATCCCCCACGACTTGCTTCCTCCCCTCCCGTTGCAGCGTGACCTCTCGCGACTTGCTCCCTCCCCTCCCGTTACAGCGTGATCCCTCGTGACTTGCTCCCTCCCCTCCCGTTACAGCGTGATCCCTCGTGACTTGCTCCCTCCCCTCCCGTTACAGCGTGATCCCCGCGACTTGCTCCCTCCCCTCCCGTTACAGCGTGATCCCCCACGACTTGCTTCCTCCCCTCCCATTACAGCGTGATCCCCCACGACATGCTTCCTCCCCTCCCGTTGCAGCGTGATCTCTCGCGACTTGCTCCCTCCCCTCCCGTTACAGAGTGATCCCCCACGACTTGCTCTCTCCCCTCCCGTTGCAGCGTGATCCCTCGCGACTAGCTCCCTCCCCTCCCGTTACAGCGTGATCCCCCGCGACTTGTTTCCTCCCCTTCCGATGCAGCGTGATGTTTATAGCAAGTATTTTTTCAAATCGGTTTGGTAGTTCCTGAGATTAGCGCGATCAAACAGACATACTCTTCAGCTTTAATAATATTAAGTATAGATTAACAAGTCTTACCACCGCCTATAGTCATCGCTGATGTGTATCCCACGGTCCATGTTTCTGACAAGCCGAATGTCTCATAGGACATGGTGGTAAGAACCGACAAGGAACCCAACATCGTAGAAAATAACACCGCAACTGAAAAAAAGCTTACACCTGAAGTGAAAGTGCCATTAAAAATTAAAAGCTTTGCTGAAAGTAATCGTGCTTTTTCTTTACGTCTTTTCTCTATTCCCTGTATCTATCTTTATCTTTATTTCTTTATCCATAATATCCACATTTGTCTACTATTAAAATAAAAAATAAATATATATCCTAGTATAAGGGCCGATTTTTCAATAGTCAGATAAAACTTATCAAACTGATAAATTATAAAGCTGCAGATTTAAAAAAATGACAGGTACATACGATTGCTGACGTTTTTAAATTAGCCATATTGTATTTTGTTCAACGAATATTTCTTATCTGACTATTGAAAAATCAGCCCTAAGTGAAACTAGTTAGTTATTTATGATAATGAATTGTTTAAACCTGTATTAGATATACCTCTTACAATAGGACCCATAATCATGACGTAAACTTTTTTAAATTGTAATTTTGCTCTGAATAAGACGTAAGTGAGAAGAGGTAAAGTAAAGTAAATAAAAATATCTTTTGGACATTCCCTCTCATCGCCATCTAGCCCCAAAGTAAGCTACTCAAAGCTTGTGTTATGGGTGCCAGACACCGGATATAATACTTAAATACTTTTTGTTTGTAAATACATACATGATATACATAGAAAACACCCAGACAAACAGACATGTTCATGCACACAAATGTTAGTATTGTGCGGGGATCGAACCCGCAACCCGCTGCGTAGTAGGCGATTTCTCGACCACTACACCAAACGGGTCACCGCTCATTTTCATAAGAATAAGAATTACATTAAAAATATATGTAACTACGTAAAGGACTTTATCTTCTGTGCTAAATCTACCGAGTGTACAAAACGATTAGCACGATGATGTGTGAATTTTTACTATGTGATAATTAAATCAACACAATAAATAGATTCATCTTCATCGTTAGAACATATTCCCTATTTTCTCTCCGTGTATACAACATAAAATTGGTATCCCTTTGGAATAGAATGACAACAGCGAGATGTCACTAGTGCAAACTGTGTAATAAAAAGAAATGCGAGATGCGATGTAGCAGAACCGTTTTTGGCGGCTGTCAGTCAGTTTGGAAGCCCAAGATGGCTCGCTGAAAATTTCTTTCATTTTTTTTTAATTTCAGTGAAAATGTGTTTATTCTGAAGAAATAGTTATCCTGAAACATGGTGACTTGATCGGTGATTGATTGTTGTTCATTACAGCGAAATAAACTCAACAAATATTTTAATCATTCAACAGGTAAATTAGTCCAAATCGAAGCCTCTTAATATACGATTCATATTTACCAGTTTGATTATTCTATTCTATAAATGTTAATTTACATAAAAGTAAAGACAAAATAGCACAGGTAGTGCATAGATAATATTTAGTTTTACACTAGATGTTCGATATTTTGTGTCGACTATTTATCATACAGTGAACTAATATGTTTTACTTAGTAAGATTGGTATAAATCACCTGAACAAAAGCTACAAATGTTACTTAAGTTAGTTACTGACATATTTTTAATTTGGTTTCGTTTGACAGCTTTTAGTTGTCCTTCTTTTTTGATAAGAATATTAATTTTATGGTTTACAAGGACCCCATAATCATCATCCCGATGATGATTGATTGATGATGTACCTACTTACTTAAAAAACTGGAATCATCGAAAGTTTCGTCTCTCTCCAACGTAACACAGGAAATGACAATCGCCAACCCATAAAAAAACACCACCTGTAATAAAAAAATAAACTTTATTTAGCAGTGAGGTTCTACTAGGAAGCAAATCGATTAGTGCCTCCAATTTGTTACTGTAGCCGTTACGGACTAAATGGAAAAAAGCCGGATTTTGTTATGAATTATTTGATTAATATTCTGCAAGAAAACCAAATATTTACTAATTCCTCCGCAGTAGCGTGGTTACAATTTAATCTTGATAAGTCTTTAATATGTACACAAAAACTCATAGGATTTAGCCGGTCAATTTTGGGGTTGAGATAGTTAACAAGAAAGATTTTACTTTTAGGCAATGTCCTCCGTCCGATCACATAGGATATTACATAGTCAGGTCATAAGTTCTGTGACACAATAAAAACTTTTGAATTAACGAGTAGAATGCTGGCCAAAAAAAGTTTATTGAATTCGAATTTCAAATTTTTCATGAAAATAAAAATGTGTACTTTTTAGAATTTTCCTAATTTTAAATATGGAGTAGATACTTAAAGAAGACCGCGTCGCGATTATTGCGTTGCATCGTTGCAGTTATGCGCCAATTCAGATTTTCAACTTTGAATCTCAAAAAATTTTAGTATAACTAAAAGATTCGTTTATCGTACCATAAAACGATACAATAATGACTCTAGTGTAGATGACAAGCCAAGAAGTAGTCGCCCTCGCTCTGTTAGGACTCTAGCAGTAATAAAAGCTGTGAAGGCGCGAATTCAAAGAAATCCCATACGTAAGCAGAAACTGTTAGCCCTTCAGATGGGGTTAAGCAGGACCACGGTGAAAAGGGTGTTAAATGAAGACTTAGGGCATATCGAAGAAAACCAGGACATCGTTTGGACGCTCGTTTAATGAACCTGAGACTGAAGAGATGCCGCGCTATGTTGAAGCGGTACGCGGGAAAAAAGCATCGGGAAATTCTTTTTTCAGATGAAAAAATTTCACCGTGGAAGAGAGTCCTGACTACACAGATTGAAGGCCTGTATTCAAAATAGCGGGGGTTATTTTGAATAAACTTTATTACCATATGAATCTATGTTTAATTAAGTTCACTTTGCTATATAAATGGTTACATAAATAATAAACATGTCTAAATTATTTCATATAGAACTTTTGACCTGTAGGTAAAAAGGGGAAGTGGAGAATAAAAAGGGAAAACATTTGAAATAAGCATGTCTTTCCACCAGAAGTGTGCTATGCTACGTTGCTGTGTATACGTTTGATATTCAAAAATTATAAATAATTTTGTCAACACTAGTGGAAACGTTCTATTAAGCACCGTCCTTTATATGAATGTAGCAGGTCAGCTCCAGAGCATAAGTGGTTTATGAGCCAATTTGACCAACGTCAGAAAAGATTTATTATAAAAGAAAAGATATATTATCCTATTGAATAAGTATAAAACGACCGATTATAAAATGTCATTTACACATTTTTTTGCAACAAATAGGTGACGTTTTCAAATTTCGCGTATTGTATTTTATTCAACGAATATTCCTCATCTAACGTTGGGAAAACAAATAGTCTTCAAACAATCCGTATATATTTTTAGTTTGAAGCTGTCATTACGCAAAAATTCATTAAATTGACAGGAAACGGACGAACGCAGGTAAATATTAAAAAAATATAAAATAAAATATTGGACACCAATCACATACATTTCTCTGATCCTAAAGTAAGTAGCTAATGACCTTGTGTTGTGGAAATCAGACACAACGGTGGTACCACAACACTTAACCCGAGACCCGACTGGGAATCGAACCCTGGACCTCGGAGCGGCGACGCCTAGAAACCCAGCGTGCTTAGCCACTACACCACGGAGGTCGTCAAATAAGTCGAGAAGGGCAGTAGCAGAGTAGCGACACTCGTGTCAGGTACAATCTATCGATAACCGGGTAAAAGCTTCTACATTCTCGCAGCTGTTGCATAGCATATCTCTGGTGGAAAAGCACCCTAATCACTGTGCCTGGAAAGTCGATAGTAGTAACAGAGTTCCCCAGTGCAGTTCAGGCGAGCATCCGGCCATGATGTGAGTCGCACGGGTGCCGCTTTGGTAATCCTTTGGCGGTAGCGTCATCAATAAAGAGAGCCCCACCATAACCTCTGAAATAAATAAACAAAGTTGTTGTTTAGATATTTTATAATCACGGAATAAATTAATATCAAAATAAGTAGTAGTTTTAAAAGTAACAAGCATCCATCCTCACAAACATTCATGTGTACCTATTAAAATATAATACAAGTAAGAGTCGAATTTGCGAAGCGTTGTAACTCATTCTTATGCACATTTCTCAATCACATGTTTTGACTTTTAATTTAGTCTATTTATATATTACAGAAAGTCTTGTTAGTTAACACAATTTATAACTCAATAACGACCTAACCGATTTGGCTGAAAATTGGTGGGGAGGTAGCTTAGAACCATAAGAAGGACAAAAGATATTTTTTATCCCGTTCGACCGGCTCGGGGCTAGGAGGGACGGGGCTGCGGCGAAACAAAGTTCACTGGGTCCACTAGTTACTTATGTATAAAAGTTGTTACGAGTACACCTTTTAACTGTAAACTGTGTTGTGTTTAAATAAAAATAACATAAAAAAGATAAAGGGTGCTTTTGCGTTATAATTCCTTGATTCAATTCAATCAAATTCAAGGTGTTATTTTTATTTGAAGTTTAAATGCTTAGTAGATACTTTAATAAAAAAATAATTAATAAAAGAGTCACAGACACAACTAGTTTTGGGCCTAAATAAATAGATAAAATATATTTTGATAATTATTTTATTGCTTAATTATCTAGGTACATTATTTTAAGTCCTGCTTAAACTGTGAGCCCCGTCTTCTAATACAAGCTCGAAGTCTGTTGCTCACTTCTGTTTTTGTGACTCTTGTTGTCAAACTTTGCTTGATATCTTGAGCTGCCCTCTGAATGCGCTCACGATGCTCTTGCTCGTTAATTACGTGGGTACATACATAAGACCCTTCATGTGACCCCATAAATAAAAATCGCAAGGGGTCAGATCCGGGCTTATGGTTGACCAAGGAATAATAGGCATCTTATTACTCTGATTTTTAATTAGATAGACCAGAATTACAACTTTAATCTAACTTTTTATTTTTTAATGTTGCAAGTGTAGTTCCAATAGTGCTGTAACATTTCAATTCTACGCGATTCATTGATCTTGTGATTTTACAAATTCGAACAAATAATATATGTAAAACGTTTCATTAAGCTATAAATAAATGTAATACATAAAATAGTTTATGTAATGAGCAAAAAAATCTTAGTTTCTCTTCCAATAGCAATATTCATGTATAAAATTACCTATTTTATCTTTTAAACATTTTCTATAAATAAATTATTAGAAATAATGATGATCATAATAAAATAATGATGAAATAATGAGGAATCATGAATTTTCATGATGAGCTTTTATTTGAATATTTTATAATCGATTAAAACAACAAATGAATGAAATAAAAATTTTCGATTATTTAGGAACGACACTATTTTTAAATTACGAAAAAGTGGCCACCCACCAAATGTCATTTTGGTCTATCTAATTAAAAATCAGAGTATAGTAGCGCGACTGTATTAACGATTCTTAGTCTAGGAAAGATCTACGCTCTATAGGTATCACTATATAATAAACTATCGCTGCTACTTTTCCGAGTGACAGGAGCGGTAGTGCAGTGATTCGAAGTGGTTAAAAAAAGCATTGTCGCATGCGGTCAGCAGCAACGACGTGTAATAAATATCCTAAATAAATATCCTCGTAATTAAAGTTGTAAGTCCAATGAATTCTACTAAAGTTATTATCTATTCTATCAGTATCATTTCTGTAGACTACAGTAGACTTTGGAATTCTTCCATTCAGTGCGGTAGCTTTCGTAGAGTTAATTTAAATTATTTTAGTGAGAAATAAATATTCTTGAATCTGAATTCGAAATAAATCATGACCTTTTTACTAAAATAGTGACATTTATTTATTTTTAGTTAAATCAGTTCCATTATAAATCATAAAATAAAACATTTATATTTTTTATACGAATAGTATCAGCAAAAAAGTTAAACAGAAAGTAAAAGTTATCGAGACTTGGTAAGTTACATATTATGGTACTTTTCTAAATTTGCTTCAATTTCTTTCCCAGGCTGCGAACGATACTGGTACGGTTAGAAAATTGTTTTTTTTTTTGGAAAATCGCAAAATTTATTGCTATATAAATCATGGTTAAAACACGAATTCCCTAATAAAGAAAGCTACGTATTATACCATAATATTCCGTATCCCACCAGGGCCCTTATTTTTGAATCACTCGCGTCGAGATGGCGTGTGATATTCATTAATTAATGTCCAATTTTCGAATGAAAAACAGTTTCATTCCGCATAGAGTTGATAATAAAAAATATAACCTAATGTTGTGTGTATTTTCGTATATATTTTTTTCGGTTTTCGTAGGGTTTAAGTTTGCTTTTGAACGAAAATCACACGCCATAACCAAGCGAGTGATTCAAAAATAGAGCTCCAGAAGCATCCCATGGTACGGTATGGCATGGCATGGTAGGCTACGATAGACTTACAACACTACGTTTAATGGTAGAGTATTCACTCAGGGAGTAAAGTGGTGTCTTTCAACGTTGAATCACAAGCGAAGCGTAAGGATTGTAAATTTGAGGCCCAAATTAAGCGAAGGCATTAATGTTTTTAAACATCCCGAGTGTAAGGATTTAAGTTTGTCCGGGAGAAAGATACCTTTATACCCGAGGTAAATACTCTACTTTTCACGTTTTCTATACTACTAATAAGTTAGATGTATGCACCGGCGTGCCAAACTGTATTATTTAAAAAAACTCATATTTATGTAAAATTAGCTGGCCATCTTTGCCTTTAACAAGTCGTGCTAAATATTATTGCACTAATAACAATGCAATTTTTTTTGTCTGTCCAGTTGGTGATTAAATTTTCGAACTATCTCCTATTCCCTGGATGATGTGCAGGCGAGTTGTGCCATATTACTGACTAGCCTATTTTAAGAACAAAGTCCCATGCAGACCACGCCTGTATAAGACCGCATTTTGCAAATTCAAATCTTATTACATCCCACAATGCGTAATGGATTTTCATACAATATTTCTTCCCGTGAAGCGAGATGAGTCACTTTAAGTCAACATTACCTGACATGTGATTGAACGTTGCCGAGCAGATAGCGTGAGAAAATATTCATGCTACTGCTTCAAATCACCTCTACTAAGAATCACTTATACATATAATGTAATTTGCGCTGTGCATTGTTGTTATTAAGAAACGTGTATTTAATAATTTTATTTTATTTAAATACACTTCATATTTCCAGTCCAGATCTTAATAGTTTTCAACCGAATATTTTAACGTTGAAAGTTAATTTGAATTCTACTTACCAACGGATACAATAAATGTCCATAAGTCCCTCTGCATTGCAGGTTTCGGTAATTTATGACTTGTGCTAGTTGTGTAGATGTGAGTGAATGGTTGATTAAGGGCAGTGATCGTGTAATCTTCAGACAGCGGCTGCGCACGCGCAATTAACACGTTTGATAACATGTTCAAAGCCGCACCTGGCCCACTACGTTCCGATTTCTTATAAAACACCTGAAAAATTAAAAATTATTATAGACATCACTAGCATGACAATCCTGACGTACTATGTTTTCCTTACAATCAACGCAAAAAAAAACAGTGCAAAAAGTATACCCCAGTTATCGTAAAAATGGACCTGTGAAACATGTCACAAACCTCCCGCGTCCCCGCTCACTTACCCGCGTTTGTCCCTTTCGTTTCAATTCAGTTCATTTTTGCTCGCTTTTCTCGCCGTGCAGTGATAGAGACAGGTCCATTCTTATAATAACCAGGTACTTATGAAGCGTACAAAATGATAACGTTTTTTTTTTATCCCAGATGACAAAAGTCCAATATCTGTACAGGCTTTGAGAGCTTTATTCTACTTATGCAGTAAGTGGGAAATGCGATACCCTATTTTACAGACAGCTAAAAATAATGTCTGCCAAAAATGGCTACTGGCAGTTGACAGCAGGTCCCTTGCAGTCCGTATAGGCCACATTACATTCCACGTAGTACTTCCAAATTCTTTCAACTCATCCATTACAAAGGTTATACATGGTTTCGAATATTTTTTTTTTATATTACAATCATACCTTGGTTTCCTTCTCACCAAAATGCAATACATAATCGCTATGATTCGTTTGACCACTACGCTTCATAGCCGCTGTAATCACATAGAAGTATGACTTAGATATTGACTTTAGGTCGATCGCAAAACTGAGACGTTTCAGACGTCACTTTTGTCACCTTCATTTTCATTTCCCTCCCAATTAATGTACTCCGTTTCATCCTTTGGTATTAAAATATATTTTTTTCACCTAAATAAGCATTTGACAGCACCTAAATAAACATTTGATTGATAATAGATTATGAAGTACATACACTGGGAGGGAGAAGACGACAAAAGTGACGTCAGAAACGTCTCAGTTTCGCGGATAACCTGTAATCGTGTATGAAATGTTCGACGTATTTTTTTTAGGTTTGTAGTACTCGATTTTTATCGAATGAGGACTCAATTTTAAAACATAAGCCACTCGATCTCTACTATACTTTGACAATTCAAACTAATTGATGAAATGAAATTTAATTAATATCAATATTATGTGTTAATTTCTATTTTGCACGTCTGCAAGCAGACTGAACACATACGCTATATACTTTTCACGCTATCTACTCGGCAACGTTCAATTACATGTCATGTAATGTAGACTTTAAAGTTCCTCATCTCGGCTCGACGCCTAGTAAGCCGTTATGTGATTTGAATTCGGAATACGCGCTCGTATGCAGGCGAGGCCGGGCTGGGCCTTTGATCTTAATGGGTTAGTCGGTAAACTCGGTAATGTGTCACAGTTCGCCTGCACCATCATCCAGCGAAGAGCAGATAGTTTGAAAACCAAAATGGCCAGCACGCACAGATGTTTTCATTTTTTGTTTTTGTTCAAATGATTTGATACATGCATATTTCTAATATATTAGTTAACATCATTTTATTGCCTCACAGAAAGCGTGAAAAGCAGAGTATTCAACTCGGATATCAAATTGTATTTAACTTAAGCGAACCTAAATCCCTCACTACACTTAGGATTTTCTAAAAACCGTCACTATCGTCTCATCTACAATTCTCACGTTTGGCTCGTGATTCCAGGTAGCGCCCGCGCCATAAGACATCACTACTATTGAATGAGTTCTTGGCAAATAAACGCTTGAGTTAAGTTCGAGTTTGAATATAAAAAAAAAAAAAAAAAAAAAAAAAAACCTTTGGACATTCCCACACATCGCCATCTAGTCCCAAAGTAAGCTACTCAAAGCTTGTGTTATGGGTGCCAGACAACGGATATAATACTTAAATACTTTTTGTTTGTAAATAAATACATGATATACATAGAAAACACCCAGACCAATACAAACAGACATGTTCATGCACACAAATGTTTGTATTGTGCGGGGATCGAACCCACACCCGCTGCGTAGTAGGCGATTTCTCGACCACTACACCAGACGGGTCGTCAATTATTAATCAAAATATTGTTGTGCAAGGCGAAAACGTCATCACTGAAGCGAAGTACGTACCTACTGTGATAGCCTGCGTCATGTCAGTTCCTTACCTGCACTTATATTGGTTAAATCATCAAAGTATACATTCGGAAACAGATCGCCTAGCGTTCTGTTGTATTTATCTTTGTATAGCATTTGGGAGTCTCCTTGACGTAACAACGGCGTTGACGAGTACATCTTGGGCTGGTCTTCGGGTGAAGGTTTGTTTGCTTTTTTTTCATGCGCCCAGATTATTGCCAGAAATATAAAAATCATAATGACGATTATTCCCTGCAATTTTTTTTTATTATTTAATTTCGTTCAATAGATAGATTGTGAAAAAAATATATTTTAAAGTAAGTCCTTAAAATCAACTCGGGCTTGAAAAGCAGCTAACGCACTTACGATTAATATCTGTGTGTATTTATATATCCATAAGAAACGTAAATAGCGTTTAACTAATTCTATAAATTGTCTCTTGCACAGGAGGAATCCCGTCAACTTATTGTATACATTAGCTGCAAAAAACACAAAATAAATTATTTTTGTCACATTCTCATTTCGGCCTTTCGATTTATTGGGTACCTCATAGGGCGATAGGTATCAAGGAACGGCACTGATTTATAGCAACAGTTACTTTAGTGTGCCTAATTTCTTAAATAAGATCAAATCGTTTTAAGTGATAATATTTTTAACTGTCTTTGTATACATCATAAAAACAGGGTACTATCATTATTTATCATTATGAGAAAATCTAATTTTTTTTTTAATATTTCCTCTTACAAAGGAATATAATATTTTTTAAACAGCACCCTGTCAATTTAAAAAGTTATCTACGTCATCGGTCTCGCCTCTCTCATTTCAATGCTCAATCCTTCTTTTTCTCTAATATTAACCTTAATTTATTAAAAAACAGTATCATAAAAAAATTCCTTTACCTATAATTTTCTCGAAAACTATCGTATAAAAACCCAAAGTGTTTCCTACAAAAAAT